>JAGVVM010004857.1:0-15845 GCA_019149425.1 Psidium friedrichsthalianum | reverse complement strand
AACAGACAACGTACCAACTAAGAGAAGGAAGATACAAACAAAAGCTAGCAAGAACGTGGCTCACGCTATTGAGAATTGATTACTTGTTTTGACTGTTCAATTCTATTGAATATCCTCATGGCTATGCTGATTCCGTTCAGAACATTTCTCATGTTAATGACAACGTTAGCATACCCTCTCTAAAACTGAAATAATTGGTCAGTATAGCTACAGTTCAAAGCTGATTAACCCCATCCAACAGATTGAGAAGTGAAGATTTTTTTCTTGTTGTTTTGATCGCAAGATGGTTATTTGCCGTTTATTGGTTTTCACCATATCTGTCTAATAATTCAGGAAGAAGAAGCTAATGCAGAGAAATCAATAAGGTGATGATATATCGATAAAAATACGGAAAGGAAAAGTAAAAAGAAAAGCCAAGCAATCTGCAGACTTCCAAGTCAGTTTGATCAGTAAAAAATCACAAATAAACTTACTAGCCAAGGAAAGAACTCCAATTGGTCCATATGATTGGGGTTTACAGCTCATAAATACATGGACGTTCAGGTGTGAGCCGAGTTCAAGCGAAGAGCTATTTGCGCTCTCTCTTCTTCTGTAAGAAGCATTACTACTTTCCAAAAGTAACTGTACAATCAGGGTCAGTAATTTACTTTTAGCATTCTCTATGGTAGTGCTGAGGGGAAACTTGCTGGAGACAAAAAGCAGAGAAAGAACGACACATGAGGAGAGGGGATAAACATAACACTGCAATGAGCTCTGCATAACACATAGGGCAAGTTCAACAAAATTAGGGCATACAAACAAGTGAAGGGACCGTGGGATGCATGTTGGTGATGTAGACATACATAAGGGGAAAAAAAACAAATGACTACACTTAATGTCACAGCAAAGAACTAGAGGTATTTAATGTCGCCACATGGGAGTTCCTACATGAAGCAAGTTCTTTCTGACAGATTCAGCTATTAAAATTGAAGAAGAAAGTTCAAGCCCTTTAAATGACAACATATATACTCATAATATTGAGGAGGCTTTTGAGCAACATGGTGGGACTGAGATAATAAATGTTGATCAACGCTCCTCATGTCAACATATATGGCTTTTCTGTATTTTAGACATTGATCGTTCACACATATACTTGCCCGAGATCGCATCTCAAATAAGCACCAAACTAATCATCAAGTTGGTGAGCCACACAAAACCCTAATTTTTAAAAGCCAAGCACAACATTGTTCATCAACATATCCCTCTGTCATGGACGAGCATCGCCATAACACGAAAGGTCACGTGAATTTGGGGAGAAAATGTCCTTATTTCATGTAGCTCTCTTTGTCATTGTAATATTTGCTAAGTTGGTCAGTTATATTGACATATTCTAGTTAATAAGTGGCATATTTTTGTCCTTCGAAATATAAAAAAAATCTTTTTTTTTGTGCCGGCAATTTAAATTAGATGTTTAAAAGGATAAAAAGTTATTATACAAGTTAACCTAACCCATACTTTTATTTCAGTAATTTTTTTATGATTTATCAATATGTTCTATAAATTTATCAAGTATTATAATAGCTTTCTACTTTTCATTTATGAATTCACCGATGCTTTGATTTATTAACTTTCACAAAAAAAATTCTAACCTAAAATTTAGTGACTTACCAAAGTTTTCTCGTTTGATTAAGTAACCGGCTAGTTTTGAATTATCAACATTCATTTGATGTATTTATGGACATTTATTTGGGGTTGTCTAAAATTTTACCAATTTCTCAAATGAGTTGTTAAACTTTCATTTACGTTTGTTACTAACCCCTTTAATTATTTTTTTTTTAAGCAAGGGGAATAGAATATAGGATGTATGGATTTCAAAAAGTTACCAATCTTAATTTGAATAACTTGTTAACTATTCTCCTATCAAGTTACCAATTAATTTTTGCATACCAATTTTCATTTGAGTTTTTTTTTTACCAATGTTTATTTGGGTTCTTTTTTTCGATCACGAACACTTTCGATTTTTTTTATCAATTTTGATTTTCTTTCTTTCTTCCCAAGTCCTTAAATCACCAACTCTTCTATAAACCTATCAACATTATTTGGATAATTTATGAATTGTGCTCCGATTAAGTTATGAACTAGTTTTGAATCATCAACTCTCATTTGGGTTCCTTTCCAATGAGTATTTGTTTGTTTTTTAAAAAAAATTTACCAACTTGTCTAGTAAGTTACGAACTTTCATTTGCCTCGCTTACCAACCCTTTGACTATTCACCAACTTTGTAAAATTACCACCATTGAGTATTCTGTTGACTTTTCTCCAATGTAGTTATTGACTAATTTTGAATTATCAACTTTCGTTTGAGTTACTTACCAATGTTTCTTTCGTTTTTGTAAATACAAACTTTCATTATGATTTACCAACATTTATCTATCTTTATAATTAAAGTCTTGAATTCACCTATATCAAATTATTCACATTAATGTACTCATTACTATTGCAATAATATCAATTTAGTTTGGTATTTTTCCCCTAGAATAGGTTTAGAAATTTTTTGGTACATTTCCCCACTTAAAAGCAACATCCAAAATGTGATACTGTGATCTTTACCTCATTAAGTCAAGTTTCTTCCCTTAAAGCTTTGTGACGACAATAAGTAGTTTACAAACACATCGAATTGGAAGATTCTTTTTACTTAGAAGGGACAAAAAGGAATTTCAATGCATTTCATTGAATAATGGCGTGGCTTTGTGACCGACTTTATTTCTTTTGCTCCATTTGACACTAATTATTGGTGGTCCATTGCAATCAATGCCCGACGTGAACACGATCTTCCTGATAGAAAGAAGGAAACAAGAAAATCGAACCAATCAACGTGCCTCGTTTTCCCCAAGGATTTAAGAAATTGGTTTCAGCGCACATTTCCATGCCATATCTGAGAGTACAACTTTATACCTTTGGTGGTACCATGCAATGCCTTCTCTCCGATGGGTATTCTTCGTAACTTTGATTTTGTTCTCTCTCTTTTTAAAAAAAAAAATTCGTTTGGGACAAAGTTAAGTGGCAGTTGCTCAATTCAAAGAAGCAAAATGCATTATAGGGGTGTTAGGAAAAAAAATATACGAGAAAACTGAAGAGTCCATTTAGATTGATGAAGTGGACTAAAGTTTTGCGTTCATTCGAAAAAACAACAATCAGGTTTGATCTGTAATTTCTACTTTTAACATGGTCTAGGTCACAGTTGGGTTGACTAAAGAATGACTACCAACAAAAAGGAAACGACTATCAATCAGGGCAAAGAAATAGAAACAACCAGAATTATTCCTATATTTGATTCGAATTCATAATGCATTGAGCACAGATTGCTCGAGTCAACTCAACTATGTTAGATCAAGCTTTTCCAGTATTGGCTCGACCACATATACCCGATGTTGCCCTCTTTGTGTGT
Source organism: Psidium friedrichsthalianum (assembly GCA_019149425.1). NCBI lineage: Eukaryota > Viridiplantae > Streptophyta > Magnoliopsida > Myrtales > Myrtaceae > Psidium > Psidium friedrichsthalianum. Next base: position 12,418 of record JAGVVM010004857.1, on the reverse strand, counting down.
ACAATGTATGGAATTGTATCGTGTATAATAGAACAAGAAGTAGCGATGAATGTTCCTATTCTACCGTTCATTGCTTGGAGAATCACCGGATATAGGACTGAACCTGATATATATAGAATGTACGAACCCACTCTAATGAGAGTCAATAATGATTGTCTGGCCTAAAGAGCTTAGACGAAGTGCGACCAATGATATCCAATTGAATCACATAACAAAAACAAGGGAGAGTGTGCGGATACATATACCTAAAGTTTTTTTCTTTTTTTTTGGGTCTGGCATATACCTAAAGTTGATCAAGCAGTAAAAAGGCGCATTTTGGTGCAACAGCTAGGATTCAGTTGGAGCTTCATGCATCGAGCGCATTTCAAGTGACAATGGTAACGAGATACACAACCTCCTGGTCAAATCCTTATATCGTGAGGTTCATTATTGAAAGAGAATTAGACGGGTCTCCTGTTAGGCAAAAACAGTATACGGGACTCCCACTAATATCTTTATCAGTAGCGAATCTGCAGAAAGAGTCAAGGGAGAATAGAAAGAGGAAAGGAAGGCATCAGATTTTCCAATGCTCAACAACAGAAGATCTTGTCCCGTCAATTTATCGTACGATGTCAATAATATTAGAAAGTCTAACCCAAAAGTTAAGCTGATAGGTGGAAAGAGACCACATGAATATAAAGAGTATATAAAACCCATTATCAAGCGATGTGAGACAACAACAACTTTAACAAATAAGAGGAGGGGGGACTAGAACTAGCACTAACGAATGCTAAGCTCTCTCGTCTAACTGTCGGCCTCGGGTTGAAACTTTATGGGCTGCAGGAGAGAGACTTCAGTCACAATCTGTGGTTGATGCACTTACCAAGTTCTTTCGCCTAAACAAAGCTTAGTTCCTGGCGTCCAACTATCCTTATGCCTTTTGCTTCAGATGGGGCTATGCATCTCCTTCAATTAGAAATGGTTTCGGCTTTGGGAATAATCAGGTAAATCTTTGTTCAGATGTCATATATTAAAAGTAGAAGCTCCCAATTGTCTATTGGTTTATAGCACCGCCATTACCGAGCATAGCTGACTCGTCACACGACCAACCTGAACAACGTAGGTTGGCGGATACAAGGTCCTAAACCTAACAATCTAGCTATCGCAGATTCCAAGCCAACAAATACTAAACTCAGGCAGACCTTGCAATGCCAAATCAGCTCCATGCCACTTTGGGTTCATCTTTCGAATCCATTGATGATCATCCAAGTTGCATAATCTTCAGTTCCATCCTAGCAAGCAATTTACTGGAAGGACTTGACAGTAAAGGATTATGGCCAAAAGACGGGTCAAGCGTCCATCTGTACTACAGTCGTTCAATCCATGTGGCCAGGCCATGAGCGGTGTTAAATTCAGTAAGCATCAGATTCATGCATTATTGATGTCAAGTCCCAGTAGTTCAGGCATAAATATCCCAAGTATCTTCTTCACTTGATTGGGCTCAGCTGCCGTTTCGGAGTTTGCAGTGTTTACAACAGAATAAGCCACCATCCACCATTATACTTCAGTATAACAGTCTCCAGGAGGCATGCACAGTGCAGATTTCACCAACGCCATTTCAGAGGAACGATCCAACCAGGCCAGAAGTACTAAATGTTTAGAAAAACAAGCAGTCCGGTAACAATGTGAAGTATCTTCATTTTCCCGAATAGGCTAAAATTTTAGCTCATGCAGGTTTAGCTACAGAGAGGCCCTCACATGATAAAACATTCCCAAATAGTTCTCTCTTTGAACCAATTTCTCATTTCAGCACAAGATTAATACCATAATCCGTGTCGTCATTAAACATTATGGTCTCATGTACACGGATGCGGGAGAGGTTCCCTTCCTACCAGAGATGACTAGAACCAGATCCATTCAAAGAGACAAGCAGGGACAACAGAAGCTGTGGATACCACTAACCGGGATGTCTACAAACAAAACTTGCACACACGATTCCATTGCTTGAATTGCGATCACTGCTGCTCATCATTGTGCAGGTCATCTGCAAAGCCCCTCTGTGCAATTCTGTATACAGTATGCCCATAGTTGCCAAACATGCCCTGCACAGATTTGAAAAATTCCATCACAAGACCAATAATCAATGTTTAAGAAACATAAAATTTCTTTTGATAGATTATGGGCATAGTTGCCAAACATGCCCTGCACAGATTTTGAAAATTCCATCACAAGACCAAAATCAATGTTAAGAAACATAAGATTTCTTTTGATAGATATATATTATGCGAAACATCGCTACAGATTGAACTCCAAAGATAGAAAGATTTGTCGGTTGCGGCTCGAATAACAATTGTATCGAAGCCCATGGTAGTAATGTATACTAGCCCACCTCTTTCCTGTAAAAGGCTGAAAAGCTGGAAACTTTTGCATGCTATCTCGTATGAGTACTACAGAGAACTCAAAAAAGTAAATTAGAAAAAAAACCATCTTTTCCGGCTGCCAGGGGCAAATGGCAGCAGCAGAGTAAACTAAGGTAAATCAAGGGGCAAGATAAATCATAGCATATTTCATCCTATTCAGATCTTCCTTTATGCCCTCTCCCCATTTTTAAGCGAGCACAAGTCAAAAACAAGAGAATCACAAGATAAAAGTGCAGATATTACATGATTGCAATAACTAATAGCATCTTCCTTGGATCCACCCTTGATGTCTTTGATGCCGTGTGCGACCTTCGGGACCATCATCTACATTTGATGAATTTTGCGTGGCGGTGCAGTCACTGGCAGAGTAGGCGAATGCACTTGACCAGAAAGGAAGCAAGAGCCTAAGGAATTTTATGGCGAAATGGGCCTGCAAAGCAAGATTTTAATATCAAGCTTTTCCAGGGAGGTTTTGACCATTTATATTAGGAAAAATGAAAGTACATGCATATTATCCCCCATTTTTCTTTAATTTCATCCTCGTGTTGAGGTGGTAGTATCCAAAAGACCACACTGCATCTAACATTTTAAAATCCATCACTAAAGCTGAAACATCAGGCTGTTGTTCACAGTTAAAACCACTTCAAATGGTAAACAGCTTCACTAATCCAGATAAAAAACCAAACTTTGAAAGGTCAAACATAAGAAACAACATGATAATTACTGATCCACATTTACCGCACCTCTTCGACTGTACTTCTTCCTATTCGCATCTTCATCATCGGCATAATATGACATGTCAGAACTTTGCCGATCAACATTGAGAGCACCTTTTCTTGTTGTAGCACCAGGCTGCATTGCAATATCATCAAAGCAAGATAACATATATGTCAAGCTGAATGTTCCGCAAAAACCCATCAATATCTTTCCAAAAAGATGCAAACCCAAGAACGAATCACATATGCTATTTAGAACCTTACACCAACGGGACTTGAGCTTTTCATGAAATTCCCTGTTGAACTGGGAACATCTATCTCCACGATATCTGCAGAAGATCCATTTGCATACATTCCATCCTTTAACATCAAAGGTGCAGATGATGATGATACATCGACTGAAAGATCTGAGGCATGTGAAGGTCCATAGGCCTCTGTTTTTACAACTGGATGGTTTCCAAACAAGTTCTTCTCCATTCCAGTCTGAAAATGTTGAAACAGAACTTTAATCAAAGCTCTAATGAACACATGTCAAGGACTAGGAAAAAGTAACTTCTATATTAGACACTTCCAGTTTCCATGATCAGCATATCGGCACTTTGGCCCAATACATTTATGAATAAATCCCCAATAAAGTACTTGCGTCAAACTTACACTGCTGCTAGATCTTTAGCAGGGAATGAAAAGTAATATGAAGGACACTAGAATGGCTAATGAAACCTAAACTCCAGCCTCCATGTGTCGAATTACAAAGATGGGCCATCATAAGTGGTCAACCAATGACCAGATGAACACAGAACAAAAACAGTATCTCGGAATATAGTAATTGATGACAAACTGACATCTGATGTTGCCTATGGAACTAAATACAATTATTCGTACCATGAAATAAAGGAAATGGCAAAGTAAATCAAGCAAGCATATTACTCCAAGTACCATAATGTGGAAAAGGATCTTATCGAGCAAAGATAATGACCTATTATTTAATCATCTCTCTGTTAAGTTAACAAGTACAAAATGCGAGACAAGAAACCTTAAAGAAAGCAAATATGCATCTCAGAAAACTCAGATGTGGGGTCCTTGAAACTTTAGTATAAGCTGTCTCATATGAGAGTAATAACAATGACAAGGTAAATGAAAAGGGCCCTTCCTAAATAGAAGCATGGAGATGATTAGGTCCACTGGACCAGTGGAAAAAGGATCATTCATTTTGGCTTTATAACCCCATTCTCTAAAGTGGATCCTCTCAGCAAGAAATGCCAGATGCACATTTGTAACAAAGTCAAATTAATCTTTGGTTTCTAGTGGACAACAACTAAAGTTACAGCACATAGAATTTGAGAAACTAAAAAGGTAGGAGATAGAATGAACACTAAAGCATTTAACGAGAATTGAGGTGTCAATTCATCTGGGCATAGTTAATAGCACACACAATCTCTAAGAGAAGGGCAAGTGCTGTCCATCTAACCGACCTTCGTTAGGTAAAAGTAGGTTGCGGACAACATTTGTGGCCAAATATAAACTAAAACTGCATTTAAAAAACAAAATAGAGGTAAGCAAGGAGTTCACCTGCACAATAGCTTCCTTCAGCTGAGAATGAAAACATGATCCTGAATCTTTAAAACTCTTGGGAGGCCATATCTGGAAGAAGATGCACATGAGAAAAATAATCCATGCTTCACAGCATGCTGGAACTTATATAAATGTACAAATACATGTTCTTGATAGAATGGATATATATACACATACATATTCATACTTAACACATGAGAGAACAGACCATGTAAAAGAACATAGCGAACGCCTAATGATTGAAACAATTAAAGCACACTACAAAACGTAAAACCTTTTAAAGTGTGGAATATTGACACTAGCAATGCGACAAAAGCGCAAAACATCTAATTTGATGCACCACAGAGTGACAGTCAACTAGAATGTGGACAACATCTATTTGATGGATTATGACATCAACCAAGGGAATACGGTTGTGATTAACCTGAAAAAAAAAATGTCGCACTTCTATTTCTTTATCAGCCCTTCACTTCTACAAATGAGGCCAGGACTAGTTTGCAGAAGCATGGATAAGCTCATCCTAATCAGTCCAAGACACAATTATGGAACAATTAGCCACCAAATGGCTTATGAAAACTGTGTGCACTAAGCGCGAAGTGACAAGGCTAGCACCGCAAAACTCAGCTCAAGATAATGTTCTTCCTGAGTCTACCAACAGAACAGTAAACAGAGAAATATGCAAAACAAGGTGGAATAATAGGTAAATAGAAGTTAGCGTAATCAACAACTGAAGAATTTGGATATTATTTTCAAATTGGCTGGACAAAAAAATGAATGCTTCCAGCATCTAACTGGTCTTACCGGTGTCGAACACACAGGACATACATAACCAGCTGGAGCAGTGTGAGGGGGAAAGCTTTTGATATGTGAAACCAAGCAATTTGTGTGTATGACATCTGAAGTACCCAATAAAACATAAAAGCTGGTCACATATCAAATTGCTAGGATATAAACCCTCTAGATGACTAATATTCTGCAGGTAAAATAGTAAATGACAACAGTCACGTCAAGTCACATACGCAAGCAACCAAGTCGAGTAGTTTGAGGGCTGGTCCCCTCTTCGAGCACAACTTGACAATGGCAGCATTTAGGAGGCCAATCGTACTCGCCATCTATAACCCATTCCGAGTAAGTACGAACCTACAAAGAGAACAGTCATCAGAAAATTCCTCCAATCACGCTATAGAACAAAGAGTAATTTAAAGAGAAGAACCCTATTCAATGTACAAACAAGTATGTCAATTTGTATCACTTGAGGAACACGAATATTTCTGTGTTTGCTAGGCTTGGAGTAAATAAGATATATGTGATGGAAAATATCTCACACAAGCCAATGCGTAGCAGTGACATAGGAGGGCTATAACTAGAACATCTCCTACCCGAAATAGTCGGGTATCTATGACACTGGATCTTATGCCCCCTTCGTTGCCATGTCACCATTTCAGAAATCAGGAAAAAAGGAGGAACTACGAGAACCTCACATTCAAGAGAAAGAGCAAATATACTAACAATCTGGCCCTTGGCATTCAGTTTTCTTCAGGCTGTTAAATTTTTGTTTGTCAAATTTTCAAAACTCGCAACTGATCTTATTTTATAAGATTTACATCATCTTCCAAATTGACTAATCTCCATCCAATTAATAATTGAGATTTAATCAACTGGAAAGATTTTCTAGATATCAACCCAATGGCACTAAGATTATCAAGTCAAACGCAAAAAGAAACTAGGTAAGTGAAGTGACCAATGTTATAGGGCACGAAACTTTAACAAGTTGGGTCTTTCTCAGCCAAAGCATGTTGATTGCACAGAATGTAGATTTAGAATTGCATGTGTTAAACAAATGATTTTCCCTCCACTCAGAGGTAGAGGTGGAAATCTTGCTGTCCGTGCAAAAAGAAAAGTCATTGGCAGATTGAGAACCGTGCAACAAGGTAATAACGGAGTCATCATTAGCAACAACTATCAAAAAGGAAAGAAAAGCCATGCACTTACCACGCATATTTGGTGCTCCGTAAAGCATATGCACTCTCCACACACGGGGACCTTGTGCACAAAGCAGTACAACTTTGTAGCCTGAAATGGCGAATAGACAAACTATATCAGTATGCATTAGAAACCCAAATATATGGGAGAAGAGCAGTAGCTCGCGCCACTCGCCGAACATCAAAAGGGCAAATACAACAGTAATTCAGGTCACGTCCTGGGAGATTATCTATCTACGCAACGAACACTCCAAAATCCACTCAAACATCTACATTCATCACGCCCCTACTAAATGACAGGTTAACTTTGGCATTGCCTCGGGCGGTGAGGAGCACTGTCAAACTGCCATTTCCAAGAACCGCAGTTAATCTGCCCTCCGCATCCGCTAGTAAACCAATCCAGAAGAGGAACTCAATCGGATCTAATCCCGCGACAGCTCCGCCCCCAAAAAGGCCAAGACGAAAACGCAAAATCAACCAATGACTCGCTCGCACCGCAATCACTGAATCCGAAATCAAAGGGTTGAGGAGGTACAGGAGATCGGGACAGTACCTTGCGGCATTTGCAGACCACCATCGGACCGAGCTGGGAGCAACCGGAGACGCGATCAGCCGGCGATCAACGACGAGACCGGATGCAACGGAATCAATAGCATGAGCGATAATGGATTAGGAGGTGAATTGGCAACAAAGAAGTTTTCTAGGGTTTTCGAGACGAGATTGGGATCGGTAGGAAACGGCGATTTGATTTAATGCACGAGCAGGTGGAGCGTGGAACTCGATCTGTTGCAAACTGCAAAGGAGGATATGCAATTTCTCGCCATCGTGCAGATCGGTCTCCCTTGTTTTTTTCTTTTTCCTTCAAGTAAATATCTACGAGAGATGAGTATACGTATTATTACACGTCATGCCAAGCCAAGCCACGTCACATGCATACAAACGCAAAAACATAAAGCTTGATACCGTCAAAAATCTTAAACTGGCACGTATGTAATAAATTTATCTCAATCCTAAATTGATAAACATTTGACAAATTTTACCTCTATTACATGTTATTGTCAAATTATTGAGTTAGAATATACGTGACAGTTGATAAGTATACCAGTTTGAGATTTTTATCCTCCGTAATCGTTAAATTACTAAGCCAGATGGCACGAGATAATTAATGAGTGTAACGGTTTAGGAATTTTTACCCTGAGTTTGTTACGAGCATACTAGTTTGAGATTTTTAGCGGTATTAACCAAATTAACAAAAGTTAAATGATGGTAAATTTGTCATAAATATATTAGTTTGAAGTTTTTAGGGCGCGCATAACAACGTTTCTATTTCTCTGTTTCTGTTCCAAACCTATTTCGGAAATGGATTTGAAACAGAAACTCGTTTGGCAACATAAATCTGTTTTTCTATTTCTGAAACAAAAATCTGTTTCAGAAATAAATTTTGACCCAAAATCAGAAATAAAAATTTTCGTTTCTGGCAGAAATAGAAATATCTATTTCTATTCCAGAAACTATTTCTAGAATAAAATGGTTGTCATGCGCGCCCTTAGTGGTCAAAAAATTAATTTTGAGCACCCAAACATAAAAACACAAAAAAAAAAAGAGGAAATTACACAGCAACAACTGCTTTTGCTAAAAAAAATGTATTTTTTTTATTTACTTTCAACACTTGGAATTTCAAGTGCGCTTGGAAACTATTTTGGGCCCCTTGGGTAAATGCAAGTGTTGTTTGACATATGTTTTAAAGAAATCGAGTCCAGCTATAAAATACTATTTCCAAAATTCTCTAAAGTCATTTCTAAGGGGCAGGTCCAGAGGTATTTTGGAATTTGAACATTTTTGGAATATCGATATATTCTCTTCTACCAACTTTACTATTGCCAAACTTTCACTATTTTCATGAAATATCCTCACCTCGAGCTACTTCCTTGGCTAGACCAGATTTGATTATCGGCAGCCTCGCATGAGGTTGCATAATCCGAGAATCATCGTCTAAGGTTGTGTGATACCCACCGATCGTTGAGCCATTCGTCGGATTTTAGGTTTCACTATAATAGCATGTTATTTCAAAACACTATTTAAACCAAAATTGCTTCACAATGCACTTTTTAATTATAATTTATTGAACATTACTTGAATCTCGAAAAAGCACCTTTAACGTATAGTCATTTACATTTTCCCAAGACTTTCCTTAGAAGCCAAACCAAACGCATTCCTAATTTTATTCAAAAATAATCACCCCAAGATTTTCAAAAATACAATCGTAATATTTCATTCAAATTTTTTTTAATTCCTCATAAACTCCCATTAGTTCAAACGTCCCTTCTCATATCTTGACCTGATTATGAAACACAAACTTCTATTTGAATGAAAGGATTTTTCACGAATTAATTTTATGAAATTCCAAACGTTTGATTTTCTAATCATAAGTTAATGGAGGATCATTTATGATCAACAAAATATATGCATGCTTAAAGTTATGAAAATGAATTCCTTAACTTGAAAATGGGAAAATATATATATATATATATATATAATATTTCTTGAAAAGTATTTTCTTTTGTCATGAAATAACAAGTCAACTAAGATAGCCATGAAGCAAGATAGGCAATTTTCCCATAAAATAATTTTCAGAAAAGCATTTTTTTTTTTGTCATGAAGTAACAAGTCAACTAGTGAAGCAAGGATAAGACAGCTGCATTACCACCACCATGCCATGGTCAAGGGTAAGAATAAAAAGGTAATTCTCCATCCTGCTCAATATTTTGAGCGTTATTTAAATAAAGTCTCAACCATCAAAATCTTAGAATGGGGTCATTGTCGAAAATTTGTGATTTACTGCGTCGAGACATCGAGTAACAGCACAAAGCGAAGGATAAATTTAAAAAGTAAATCGAAACATTGTTGTTTCATAAATATCCAATGAAATTCGGGGCATCGGATAAGTCACCGAAATCAATAAAAGGCCGATACCGTCTTGGGCTTTCGGCGTACTCAAAATTCGCAACGGAAAGAGAGGAAGCCGAACGGGGGCCGTTCTCATGTTTCAAATTCAAAACTGGATTCCATTCAAAATCCACTTTTCAAGTCTCTCTTCCCTCTCTTCGTCTTCCCAATCTCCAAAGCCCTAAAAACTCTCTCTCTCTCTCTCTCTCTCTCTCTCTCACTGTCCTCAACAGCCTGTCGCCGGGAAATGACGACCGCCGTGCCTCCGGCGCCGGGGCGCGAGCTCTCCAGCCCGCCGTCGACGGGATCTCCAACCTCAGGTTCTCCAACCACAGCGATCACCTGCTCGTCTCCTCTTGGGACAAGGTAACTCGCCCCTCACTGATAAGAATTCTTCGATTCGTCTTGATTACGCTGACCCCTCGAGCTCGGGAGCTGAATATTGCTTCATTTCCGCGGATGCTCAGACCGTGCGGTTGTACGACGCCAGCGCCAACGTCCTTAGAGGAGGAGTTCTTGCATGGCGGCGCCGTGCTCGACTGCTGTTTCCATGACGATTCCTCTGGATTCAGTGCCAGCGCGATCATTCTGTTCGCCGGTTCGTCACTGTTGACATTTCTACTTAAATCTTCCGCTTGAATGGTTAGATTGGTTTGTGTATCTCAGAGCATAGCTTTTAGGAGTTTTCTTTTAATTGTGCATTATTGCAATTGTACCGCTTTGGTCGAGGTCCATTCCACATGTCCTGCTATTTCTCTATGGACTGGAGTTATCTTTGGGTTTTTCGTGCTTCAGGCTTGTTTTTAACGCTGGGAAGGAGGATATTTTGGGGAAACATGATGCCCCTGTACGCTGTGTTGAGTACTCTTATGCTGCAGGTTTGTCATAGCGTTGATTTAAATCACAAAACTTTTTTGTGACTCCTCTCTTAACATGATTCACAGCTTTAAATTAGACAATAACTCTTATGCCTGTTGCCTCTTCACCCAGTCTTCCTAGTCTAGAGACGTTCCCTTTCTGGCATTTTAAAGTCGAATTTCCATATATGCTAGAACCAATTGACCTCTTTCTTGACTGAATATTGCCTGCAATCATCAACACTTATTTGCAGAAAATGCATTATACTGTGTTGATCAGTTTCTTTTCTTGTCTAGCTCAACCAATTAATGGCACAGTCGACAATAGAATTCGACAATAGAATTAGATGTGGTAATTTTAACTAGTTCCTAGATGGGATGCAAATGCAACAAATGGGCCCAACAACTACTAACAACAAATTACAGAGAAGATGCTTGTGATTGGCATATTGACCCCTGAATAGAGTCCACCACATAGGACACATTTGTTATTAGCTGCATTCTCTTCTTTTTATTTAATTAATTTGATGTGTGCTACATGTTCAAAATCCTGGGCATATCATCACTATCAGGGCAAGTCATCACTGGTAGCTGGGACAAAACATTGAAATGTTGGGATCCTCGGGGCGCAAGTGGGCAGGACCGCACTCTTGTTGGAACATATCCACAGCCTGAACGTGTCTACTCTCTCTCACTTGTTGGTAATCGACTTGTGGTAGCAACAGCTGGAAGACACGTGAACATATATGATTTGCGGAACATGTCTCAACCTGAGCAGCGTAGGGAGTCTTCTCTGAAATATCAAACCAGATGTGTGCGATGCTATCCAAATGGAACAGGTATGGCTCTCGTGTCATCCTGCAGGTTTTTTAAACTTTTTTTTTTTTTCACAATATTGCAATTAGTGCAATCACCTTGTGCTGCTTTTGGAGCCGATTAGTGAAGTTACGTACAAGACACTACTTAAACTGGCAGGCGTTGTTGTCAGAGGCTTGATTCGTCTTTCTGAGCTGATCCATATTCTCACCATATATGTAAATTCCAGTGTCGTTTTTCTTACCTCCCTCTTTTTTATGCAGGATATGCTCTTAGTTCTGTGGAGGGAAGAGTTGCCATGGAATTTTTTGATCTTTCAGAGGCAAGTCAGGCTAAAAAGTAAGAGTTTGACCCATTTTGCTATTAAAGAGCGTTTTCTGTCATTTTCAAATTTTCCACGATGCGATGACATTATTGCTAATTAGATTTTCTGGTAGTTTGGGGCCTTTTTTTGGATTAATTAATATCAAAAAAGTTTCCCAACAGAATTTAAATCATTATTGAAATTTGAAAAAATTACGAAAAAAGTATTTGCGAACTTAAGTGTCAACTTGTGCAATATGTGAACGTTTCAAGTGTTTCGGGTTTAAAAAAGTCAAATTGTGTGAGTGGCAAGATTTTGATTGAGCCAAAAGTACAAAATAAAAAATCTGGACAGGACCCTTAGTGTTTGATGTAGTTGCCATCCCTCTTATTCTCATAAGATACAATGCAAGGTGTTACACTTTTGCATATGGCATTTTCTCAACCTTCTTTCACTTATTGTAAATTTTGTAATCTTGCTGCAGATATGCATTTAAGTGTCACAGAAAATCAGAGGCGGGAAGGGACATTGTCTACCCAGTTAATGCAATTGCATTCCACCCAATGTGAGTATTTGACCAATCAAGTGATGTATGCAGCACATTGGTTTTAGATGGTTTGCTGAGAAGCAGATTTCGAACAAAGAGACTTGCCCCTGTTGCGATTATGTTGGCATATTTCTTGCACTTGCATTACTTGGACAATAACTGATTTTTCTACTCCAGTCAGGAAAAGTGGCGACTGACTTGTGTACAAACTGTGCACATAATCTCTTGTTCAGTCGCTGGCCTTTTAAAGGGTGGTTTTGAAAGTAATCTTCCTTGATT
>JAGVVM010004856.1:0-22742 GCA_019149425.1 Psidium friedrichsthalianum | reverse complement strand
TTGAAAGTGGGCACATTCTTCGCGATGTCTCTTGGTGCCTTCATCTTCTGGCAGTCCATGGACAAAGTCCATGTCTGGATCGCTCTCCACCAAGACGAGAAGGTCTCTCTCTCTCTCGTCGAGGCATTCGATTTTCTATCTATCTGGAAAACCCTAGATAATTGGAACGCTATTTGCTGCTGATAACCCGTGCTCGTAGTCGGAGTTGTGCTTTAGATTAGGGGCGTGAGGTTGAGCTTGGCTTGTGTTGGAGTCCGTGGTGGTTTCGATTCGGAAGAACTCGATTTTGATGCGTTTGTTTGAAATTAGCTGTTTGAGGAGATCACATTTCCCAGTTACTCCGAATTGTTATGATTTGGGGGAAAAAAATTATAGCCAACTTATGCTTCAATAACTGGCTCTTATGGAAAATGGTGCTCTTGTTGCTCTTGACAAGCTGATTGATTGGGAGTGAAACACGTGTGTCCTCTGGCTAGTTCAGAGATATTTGATTCTTTCCCTTTTCTTTTGCTTTGAGTTTGGGAGTGAGTATATATGTTTGCTCGATGCAGAAAGAGAGGATGGAGAAGGAAGAAGAGATAAGGAGGGTCCGGGAAGAACTTCTGCAGCAGCAGGCGAGAGAAAAAGATCCACTCTCGTAATTGGTTTCTTGAAAAGGTTTTCTGCTTGTGAACCCGTGATGGATCATTGATTCTCTGAAATTCTGTGCTCTGATACGAACTCTGGTCTTAGATGCATGAATTTGATCATCGACTATGCTCCTGCCTGGAGTTAGCATTGTACTCATTTTCTGTATCTAATGCATATTTAATAAGTTTAGCGTTCTTGAATGAGAGATGTTTTTGTCACACCCTTGTGGATGATTTCTTGGCAATGGATGTTCATCTTTATGTTAGCCAAATCTTTATGTTACTGTCCCCAGTGCTTGGTCAGCATGTGATCTTGATATAAAAAAGAGAGGCCCAGAGTGAAGCTGCGTTCTTTTCGCTGGGATTTCTTCTTTGGGACCTTTCCAAGTAATTATGACCCTGGTTGTCAGCATGATAAACTTATGTTCTCATTTACTTTGTACTATTTAACCAATTTTACTTGAGAAAACTTACAGTGATAGAGCAGCCTCAGGTGGAGAATAGCCATTGCAAATATCTCATTGCTTCCTATCCTCATAGTTTATATAACTACGATTCTATAAAGCTGTGGGGGTTCATGGGATTGCGTAAGGCTTAGTGATAGGTGTTCCTGGTTGCTATCATGACTCATGTCCTTTCAACAGGCTGATGTTTGAGGGATAGCTGTTCTCTATTCAGGCTGATTTTTGAGCCATAGTTGTTTATTTCTCTATAATTTCCCTTTGTACTTGAATGTAGATATGCCATTCACTTGGGGGTGAAAACCGACGTCCAATGTATCTCTTACTTTACTCATTTCACTCACATAAAAGAAGATTAGCTGCTTCTTGTAGTATCTCTAGATTGTCAGGCATGGTTATTTGTTGTCGGTACCATACCAACATATCAGTTTGTTTCTAGTTGGATCAAATGGTTGGTTAATCAATCAATTTGATGCTTACCTCATTCTGAAGAAACAAATCTCTGTGTAGCCTGAAAGATTGAACTCCTATACACAGATTGAACTCCTATATTGGGTGTACATGCATACACCCCTAGTATTTGGTGATTTTCATGTTTACCATGGTAGCATTATCCAATGGATGCAACCATGTGTGCACCGTCTTGTAGGATTTAAATCTCGAATGATCTGTTGGTTTCACATAATCGAGCATTGAGGATGCACCTAGACTGCCCGTGCCTTTGTATGTTTGAAGTTTAGTGTGACGAGGCTCTGGATAGAAATCAGTAATGAGCAGTGGTCCTTAGATCTCTTCATCTGCAGGGTAAGCTATGTTCAAGGATGAGAGAATCAAATTGTCTTTTGCCACATCCTCATGGGGATCGGGAGTGAATGCTGATGGTTGTTCGATAGTCGAGATTGAATGAATAATAAATTTGATAATTTCGCATTGATTACATTCATTTGGGATTCAAGAGGGATGGGGACATACTATTATTCATCCCTCGGCAGGGTTTTGGTCCTGTGGATAATGTGCCCTACCATGTCAGGACATTATGGTGTAGTGCAGTGGCTGTGTGTTGTCTCCAGGTTTCTCGTCAGCCATTAGCATAGTTCTCTCGTGTGTTTGTTTTTGAATAAAGGATCGAGGCCTCACCAAGTCAACCCATAGGCACTCCTGATAGCTGCAGTTTTGTCCCTCAAGCTGCCAAAAAAGGGGCTAATGTAACAACTGATGTAACAATATCTCGATTAGAATCGGTTAGACTGTCGGAACACTGTCTCCCTTAAATTCAACATAGACGTGAAGGCCATTTGCAAGCTCCATGATCAGCAAGCCAATAGTCTTGGAAAATGGCTTTCGAACGAGGTAGGTTTTACCTTTTTCGGGATCTTGTCAAATCAGAAAGTAAATAACTTACATAATCGTTTCTTAAATATCATCATTTGTATCAAATAAAAAAGATTAATTAATGAAAAATGTTCGATAACGATAAAAAATTTTTTTCATTGGTTATTATTTCAAAAACATATATTTCAAGACATTGATATCCCACAAAACAACAGCACTTGAATAAGTAAGTTTCATTAGGTGATCAATCCAATATTTTTATTCAGGTTCATCGTGGACCCCAACTGATTTTAGATAAATATGATGTTGATGTGATATGATCAATCGAATATATTAGCTGGCTAGTGTGAAAAACCCTTTGTTTGGAACTTGATTTTACCGAGGAACGGGCAGTCAATATTTTCCAAGGTTTCCTAATGTCATAGAGACGAACTTTCCGTATCGGTCAGGCTCTTCCAATACTCTGCCGTTAAAACTCGAACTGAGGGCACTTCATCCATTCCAATCGCCTTTTCTCTCCAAAATGACTCGGTCGACTGCCGTAAAGCAAAAGATTTCCGTGACAAATGAGTTGATAAAAAAAAAAAAAACATCTCCGCTGTGCTCAATCTTCGTGGCTTTTCAACCATGAAAAGGCTGCAGAGCTCTAATTGCAAAGCCAAAAAGGCCAAAAACAAATGAAAGGATGTAGGAGGGGCTTTCCTACACATACCTCCGTGATAAACTATCCTGTGCAAAAGTGAAGTGAACCCTATCCAGCTTTCTCCTAATCAAACGAAAAAGCTACCTTCTTCAAATTCAAGCACATTCATCATCCACAATGATAAAGAAAAGGAGTAGAAGATAAAAGAGGAAAAGGCAAAGAAGAGGATGGGGTAAATTTGCATGCCTATTTTCAAGACAAAACCAGGAGACATGTCTATCCTTCCGCAGTGCTGGGTGACGCATCAGAATTTTGGCCGAATATGTCGGGTATTCCATTCCAGTTCGTCTTCTCTCGAGCTTCCCAATACCCACCCGTGTAGCGATAACATCCGTCGTCATCCTTCCCAAACCATCGTGGTTGCCAACCTCCCTCCTGTAATTTTCTTGCCTGCACCACAGGGAACATGTGGAGAGTAAGCGATAAGCATGCCTTCGATTTTTCTAGTTGAATTCCTTGAACATAAAGAAAAATTATCATATGCTGCACATACTAGGAAAATAAACATTATGCAATACATATTTGTATGATCTACCCACTTCTTTGAGAGGTAGATGGTACAGATTGCCTGGTTATATGCTTGTCACAAAAATAGTCAACTGTGAGAAAGTTATGTATATACAATGCTGCTTAGGTTGAAATTGGACTTAAAACTTTCGTTTCTCTTGAAGTTATCATTTGCAGATTTAACACGCCGTGTTATTGAATCAAGACTCCCAAGTCTCTAGCAATTAAACAAGATGGCGATCATCTCAAGCAGTCCGAGCAAAAGAAAGGTGTGATTCTTCAATTATGTGTGTCGTGAGATGTTTCCTTCAAGATTTAAGACTAGGAAGGTAAAAAGAGACGGAACTTGTGGATATTACCTGTCTCTGTATATGTTCTAGTCTTAACTTCTCGGCATTTGCCAACTCATATTCCCCATTTTCTAAGTGTCTCTGATCAGGTCTCAACCTTGAATCAGTTGGGGGCAGTTTCTCTCGTAAGCCTGGTGTGAGCTCATTTAGGGATATTGCAAACGGGACAAATTGTATCTTGTCTTGGTGAGATACTTGTCTCTTTCCCATAATAAAATCGCTTCTGCCATAGGATCATACCCTTTAGGTTTTGTCGTTGGATCCCCCAGCACATAGTACAGTGCCTCATCCCACTTTCCAAACAACATGGCTACCTTCTCCCCAGTTTTTATTATCTTGCACAAACCCATGAACCTGAATCACAGCAGAATCGTTTTAGACTTGATCAGTGGTGGTTTCACACTGTATGCAAAATCAAATGCTATACTGGATCTTTACATATTCTCCATGCAATCAAAAAGCAGGTAAAATAAAGTATGTTCATTTCCTTACGATAGTTTAAGCGGGAACATTTTTCCCAACTGCCGTGTCACATGAGATTGAGAAGTGTGTTTTCAAGGGCAGTTCAAATGGAACCATGTCTTCTCATAGTGAAAGCAAACAGTATGGGTGCATATATGCTACATGAAAGCATATACAGTTTCTTTGGAAACACTGCTTTGTTTTATCCACTCCAACACATAATACTGTTTCTTTCGTCTAACAAAGCACGGTAACTTATACTTGAAGGGAGACAAGAGTAGTGCCATAAATCATCATCTAGTGCAGCAATGTGATAAATCCAAGTTTCACAGTGAAGCCAATGGCACAAGGCAAAACAACTTGAGCAGATCTATGTATACCTGGTGGGGATTTCGGTCTATGATGGACTGCTCCTTGAACTTGAGCTTGCAGGAATAGTTACCGCTGCCCCTAATGCGCATTGTCCCATAGTGGTCACAATAGATTTTACCAAGTATGATGTTGTAAATGGAAGTTGTGACCTTGCTCCAGTGAAACGTCTCGCCATCCTCAAACTGCAGGGTGAGGATACCCACAGGATCAGTTGTATAGACCGCCCCAAAACTTGCCCTTGAGATTGGAATCTGCCCAAAATTTCCAGCCTCTTCCTTCACAGTGACAAGCAACAATTGTTGGGTGGTGACTCACCTAAATTTGATCTTCTCATCAGATGACTAGGTTGGGAAATTCTCCAAGCAAGAGTGCATATCTATGTACGGTTATTGTTTAAATGAATGGAAGACAGTGGCAAGCAGTAACTCCATTTATACAGGTGAGCTGATAGTTTTTGTTTTCTTGGCCAAGGTAAGAAAAGATCCACATGAGATGATACTCAGAGCAAGATTTCAATTTGATCATAACTTCACAGAAGATGGAGCCTTACCTTCTCAGAGAAAAAGCGGAGTCCTTTGTCTGGATAGTCAGCTTCATAGGTCTCTCCAAGGAGAGGATTGAATGGTTTGCACTGCCTTCCTTCTGTTGATGCATAGCCTGACACAGCAAAAGCAGCTACATTTAGGATTCTCATCAAGTCATTACCCTGCATCAGATAAATCCAATTGTAAGCAATAACCGTCAAATGAATCACTAGTGATTCATTTGACGGTTATTGCTTACAATTGGATTTATCTGATGCAGGGTAATGACTTGATGAGAATCCTAAATGTAGCTGCTTTTGCTGTGTCAGGCTATGCATCAACAGAAGGAAGGCAGTGCAACCATTCAATCCTCTCCTTGGAGAGACCTATGAAGCTGACTATCCAGACAAAGGACTCCGCTTTTTCTCTGAGAAGGTAAGGCTCCATCTTCTGTGAAGTTATGATCAAATTGAAATCTTGCTCTGAGTATCATCTCATGTGGATCTTTTCTTACCTTGGCCAAGAAACAAAAACTATCAGCTCACCTGGATAAATGGAGTTACTGCTTGCCACTGTCTTCCATTCATTTAAACAATAACCGTACATAGATATGCCTCTTGCTTGGAGAATTTCCCAACCTAGTCATCTGATGAGAAGATCAAATTTAGGTGAGTCACCACCCAACAATTGTTGCTTGTCACTGTGAAGGAAGAGGCTGGAAATTTTGGGCAGATTCCAATCTCAAGGGCAAGTTTTGGGGCGGTCTATACAACTTGATCCTGTGGGTATCCTCACCCTGCAGTTTGAGGATGGCGAGACGTTTCACTGGAGCAAGGTCACAACTTCCATTTACAACATCATACTTGGTAAAATCTATTGTGACCACTATGGGACAATGCGCATTAGGGGCAGCGTAACTATTCCTGCAAGCTCAAGTTCAAGGAGCAGTCCATCATAGACCGAAATCCCACCAGGTATACATAGATCTGCTCAAGTTGTTTTGCCTTGTGCCATTGGCTTCACTGTGAAACTTGGATTTATCACATTGCTGCACTAGATGATGATTTATGGCACTACTCTTGTCTCCCTTCAAGTATAAGTTACCGTGCTTTGTTAGACGAAAGAAACAGTATTATGTGTTGGAGTTGGATAAAACAAAGCAGTGTTTCCAAAGAAACTGTATATGCTTTCATGTAGCATATATGCACCCATACTGTTTTGCTTTCACTATGAGAAGACATGGTTCCATTTGAACTGCCCTTGAAAACACACTTCTCAATCTCATGTGACACGGCAGTTGGAAAAATGTTCCCGCTTAAACTATCGTAAGGAAATGAACATACTTTATTTTACCTGCTTTTTGATTGCATGGAGAATATGTAAAGATCCAGTATAGCATTTGATTTTGCATACAGTGTGAAACCACCACTGATCAAGTCTAAAACGATTCTGCTGTGATTCAGGTTCATGGGTTTGTGCAAGATAATAAAACTGGGGAGAAGGTAGCCATGTTGTTTGGAAAGTGGGATGAGGCACTGTACTATGTGCTGGGGGATCCAACGACAAAACCTAAAGGGTATGATCCTATGGCAGAAGCGATTTTATTATGGGAAAGAGACAAGTATCTCACCAAGACAAGATACAATTTGTCCCCGTTTGCAATATCCCTAAATGAGCTCACACCAGGCTTACGAGAGAAACTGCCCCCAACTGATTCAAGGTTGAGACCTGATCAGAGACACTTAGAAAATGGGGAATATGAGTTGGCAAATGCCGAGAAGTTAAGACTAGAACATATACAGAGACAGGTAATATCCACAAGTTCCGTCTCTTTTTACCTTCCTAGTCTTAAATCTTGAAGGAAACATCTCACGACACACATAATTGAAGAATCACACCTTTCTTTTGCTCGGACTGCTTGAGATGATCGCCATCTTGTTTAATTGCTAGAGACTTGGGAGTCTTGATTCAATAACACGGCGTGTTAAATCTGCAAATGATAACTTCAAGAGAAACGAAAGTTTTAAGTCCAATTTCAACCTAAGCAGCATTGTATATACATAACTTTCTCACAGTTGACTATTTTTGTGACAAGCATATAACCAGGCAATCTGTACCATCTACCTCTCAAAGAAGTGGGTAGATCATACAAATATGTATTGCATAATGTTTATTTTCCTAGTATGTGCAGCATATGATAATTTTTCTTTATGTTCAAGGAATTCAACTAGAAAAATCGAAGGCATGCTTATCGCTTACTCTCCACATGTTCCCTGTGGTGCAGGCAAGAAAATTACAGGAGGGAGGTTGGCAACCACGATGGTTTGGGAAGGATGACGACGGATGTTATCGCTACACGGGTGGGTATTGGGAAGCTCGAGAGAAGACGAACTGGAATGGAATACCCGACATATTCGGCCAAAATTCTGATGCGTCACCCAGCACTGCGGAAGGATAGACATGTCTCCTGGTTTTGTCTTGAAAATAGGCATGCAAATTTACCCCATCCTCTTCTTTGCCTTTTCCTCTTTTATCTTCTACTCCTTTTCTTTATCATTGTGGATGATGAATGTGCTTGAATTTGAAGAAGGTAGCTTTTTCGTTTGATTAGGAGAAAGCTGGATAGGGTTCACTTCACTTTTTGCACAGGATAGTTTATCACGGAGGTATGTGTAGGAAAGCCCCTCCTACATCCTTTCATTTGTTTTTGGCCTTTTTGGCTTTGCAATTAGAGCTCTGCAGCCTTTTCATGGTTGAAAAGCCACGAAGATTGAGCACAGCGGAGATGTTTTTTTTTTTTTTTATCAACTCATTTGTCACGGAAATCTTTTGCTTTACGGCAGTCGACCGAGTCATTTTGGAGAGAAAAGGCGATTGGAATGGATGAAGTGCCCTCAGTTCGAGTTTTAACGGCAGAGTATTGGAAGAGCCTGACCGATACGGAAAGTTCGTCTCTATGACATTAGGAAACCTTGGAAAATATTGACTGCCCGTTCCTCGGTAAAATCAAGTTCCAAACAAAGGGTTTTTCACACTAGCCAGCTAATATATTCGATTGATCATATCAACATCAACATCATATTTATCTAAAATCAGTTGGGGTCCACGATGAACCTGAATAAAAATATTGGATTGATCACCTAATGAAACTTACTTATTCAAGTGCTGTTGTTTTGTGGGATATCAATGTCTTGAAATATATGTTTTTTGAAATAATAACCAATGAAAAAATTATTTTTATCGTTATCGAACATTTTTCATTAATTAATCTTTTTTATTTGATACAAATGATGATATTTAAGAAACGATTATGTAAGTTATTTACTTTCTGATTTGACAAGATCCCGAAAAAGGTAAAACCTACCTCGTTCGAAAGCCATTTTCCAAGACTATTGGCTTTGCTGATCATGGAGCTTGCAAATGGCCTTCACGTCTATGTTGAATTTAAGGGAGACAGTGTTCCGACAGTCTAACCGATTCTAATCGAGATATTGTTACATCAGTTGTTACATTAGCCCCCTTTTTTGGCAGCTTGAGGGACAAAACTGCAGCTATCAGGAGTGCCTATGGGTTGACTTGGTGAGGCCTCGATCCTTTATTCAAAAACAAACACACGAGAGAACTATGCTAATGGCTGACGAGAAACCTGGAGACAACACACAGCCACTGCACTACACCATAATGTCCTGACATGGTAGGGCACATTATCCACAGGACCAAAACCCTGCCGAGGGATGAATAATAGTATGTCCCCATCCCTCTTGAATCCCCAAATGAATGTAATCCATGCGAAATTATCAAATTTATTATTCATTCAATCTCGACTATCGAACAACCATCAGCATTCACTCCCGATCCCCATGAGGATGTGGCAAAAGACAATTTGATTCTCTCATCCTTGAACATAGCTTACCCTGCAGATGAAGAGATCTAAGGACCACTGCTCATTACTGATTTTCTATCCCAGAGCCTCGTCACACTAAACTTCAAACATACAAAGGCACGGGCAGTCTAGGTGCATCCTCAATGCTCGATTATGTGAAACCAACAGATCATTCGAGATTTAAATCCTACAAGACGGTGCACACATGGTTGCATCCATTGGATAATGCTACCATGGTAAACATGAAAATCACCAAATACTAGGGGTGTATGCATGTACACCCAATATAGGAGTTCAATCTGTGTATAGGAGTTCAATCTTTCAGGCTACACAGAGATTTGTTTCTTCAGAATGAGGTAAGCATCAAATTGATTGATTAACCAACCATTTGATCCAACTAGAAACAAACTGATATGTTGGTATGGTACCGACAACAAATAACCATGCCTGACAATCTAGAGATACTACAAGAAGCAGCTAATCTTCTTTTATGTGAGTGAAATGAGTAAAGTAAGAGATACATTGGACGTGGTTTTCACCCCCAAGTGAATGGCATATCTACATTCAAGTACAAAGGGAAATTATAGAGAAATAAACAACTATGGCTCAAAAATCAGCCTGAATAGAGAACAGCTATCCCTCAAACATCAGCCTGTTGAAAGGACATGAGTCATGATAGCAACCAGGAACACCTATCACTAAGCCTTACGCAATCCCATGAACCCCCACAGCTTTATAGAATCGTAGTTATATAAACTATGAGGATAGGAAGCAATGAGATATTTGCAATGGCTATTCTCCACCTGAGGCTGCTCTATCACTGTAAGTTTTCTCAAGTAAAATTGGTTAAATAGTACAAAGTAAATGAGAACATAAGTTTATCATGCTGACAACCAGGGGTCATAATTACTTGGAAAGGTCCCAAAGAAGAAATCCCAGCGAAAAGAACGCAGCTTCACTCTGGGCCTCTCTTTTTTATATCAAGATCACATGCTGACCAAGCACTGGGGACAGTAACATAAAGATTTGGCTAACATAAAGATGAACATCCATTGCCAAGAAATCATCCACAAGGGTGTGACAAAAACATCTCTCATTCAAGAACGCTAAACTTATTAAATATGCATTAGATACAGAAAATGAGTACAATGCTATCTCCAGGCAGGAGCATAGTCGATGATCAAATTCATGCATCTAAGACCAGAGTTCGTATCAGAGCACAGAATTTCAGAGAATCAATGATCCATCACGGGTTCACAAGCAGAAAACCTTTTCAAGAAACCAATTACGAGAGTGGATCTTTTTCTCTCGCCTGCTGCTGCAGAAGTTCTTCCCGGACCCTCCTTATCTCTTCTTCCTTCTCCATCCTCTCTTTCTGCATCGAGCAAACATATATACTCACTCCCAAACTCAAAGCAAAAGAAAAGGGAAAGAATCAAATATCTCTGAACTAGCCAGAGGACACACGTGTTTCACTCCCAATCAATCAGCTTGTCAAGAGCAACAAGAGCACCATTTTCCATAAGAGCCAGTTATTGAAGCATAAGATGGCTATAATTTTTTTCCCCCAAATCATAACAATTCGGAGTAACTGGGAAATGTGATCTCCTCAAACAGCTAATTTCAAACAAACGCATCAAAAATCGAGTTCTTCCGAATCGAAACCACCACGGACTCCAACACAAGCCAAGCTCAACCTCACGCCCCTAATCTAAAGCACAACTCCGACTACGAGCACGGGTTATCAGCAGCAAATAGCGTTCCAATTATCTAGGGTTTTCCAGATAGATAGAAAATCGAATGCCTCGACGAGAGAGAGAGAGACCTTCTCGTCTTGGTGGAGAGCGATCCAGACATGGACTTTGTCCATGGACTGCCAGAAGATGAAGGCACCAAGAGACATCGCGAAGAATGTGCCCACTTTCACCATCTTCTCCTTCTTCTTCTCCTTCTTCTTCAATCAATTGTCCGCAGAGCGTTCACTTGGATATGTCTTCTCGGGCAAAAGGAGATCCCAACGGCAAAACGATATCGTGTTTTTGCCGATCAAAACGACACCGTTCGTTGGCCGATGGTCATTTTTCTTATTTCTCATTTTATCAATCTTGTTGTCATTAAAATTCATTTAAATTTGTTTATTTGCTATATCCAGATTTTTTTTTATTTCCACCGCTACGCTGGTGCTGAAGACTATTTCCCTAAATTTTTGACCAATCTATTTATTTTTTGCCAGAATTCTTAATCTCTTATTTGAAAAGTGTTATTTTCGAGAAAGTTTTGAAAGGGAGATTCAACGCATTTTTATTTCATCGGCAGGGTCGCCGTTGTTCGCGGAAGTGCCGGCGACCCCGACGGCCATAGCCACCGCCCCACCACCGAAGGTTAGTCCTCCCGCCTTTGATTCTTTGTTTTTTTCTTTTTTCAAAATCTCTTAAAAAATAAAAAAAGGAAAAAATAAAATAAAATAAAATGGTAAATGACCAAAATGCCCATAACTAAAGTGACTCGAGCCCCCTTTTTGAGATTAATATGGTTATTTCATATTCTTATTTGAAAAACAATGTACTTCAATCTCTTATTTAACATAACGAGGGCATTTCAGGCTCTTATTTAAAACAAGATCCACTTTAAACCCTTATTTGAAAAATCAGGGCACTTTAGGTTTTTATTTGAAGTTTTCTCTTGGTTCTGTAAGCCGCATGACACTTCACTTTGTCTTGGTAAATTTTGTACATGTGGCTCAAACTCGACTACTAATTGATTTATCATATTCATGTCTGAACTTTTGCCTTCTATAACAAATTTGCGAAAGAGCTAAAATGTATCTCTTTGAATTTGTTTTTCTCCCATTGATTTTAATTTCGAGAAGAATTAAAAAAGGGACAAAATATTTTGAAAACTATAATCACCGTCCGTTCGAAACGTTAATCCTCTTTCGATTTTTATCTCTTATTAATTTAAAAAAATTACAAAAAAAGTAAAAATAAAGAAGTATATTGATGTACATAATTCATTTAGTTAATCAAAAACCAAGTTAGAAAGAGAAGTGTATTTCTTAGTAGATGAATCGGATTTTGGCTTTGGCTTTCAGAGACATTCGGGGTCTATGGCTGTCGGGTTCTCGAGACGATGCAAACAGAGATGAAGAACGGTGTAGTAGGAAAGAAAGATGTGCAGAGTTCAGCTGGATGAAACTTGCAGATCCCAACTTGGGAGGCAAGGTTGGAGAGGATGGTGATGGCGCTCAGTGATCACAATTACAACACACAAACCAAAGCAAAACACAATCTTTTTTATGGAATTAAAGGGGAGGGATCATCCATCTGGTTGTCCTTCATGCCCAGGAGCGAGCTACACCAGAAAGTAACTCCCGGATTCTTGATTCTTGGTATGACTTGATCACCGCTAACCATTCTCAATCCGTGCAACATTGATACATGATGAATTTCTCCATGGCCCGCCCGCACTCGGCGCACACCACCCGCTCGGGGATCGTCCCAGTGGTGCTTGGCAGGATCAGGCGGTTGCAGTGGTGCGGCGGCTGCAGGCCCTGGAGGCGGTCGTTCAGCGCCCGCAAGAACCCCTTCTGGCCTATCTGGTCCTTCCAGGACTCGTAGTCCACCAGGGTTGCCAGGATCACGTCTCCCTTGGCCTTGGCCGTATCGGTGGCCCGGCAGATCATGGCCCACCCCTGATCGCTTCCGTCGAAGCTGAGCATCTTCATGATCTCCTGCATTATCGGGTCATTGTCCACGCTCTTGCCCTGCTGCACCTTGGAGTGCCACATGCTCTCCAGCCTCACCCAGAAGAACCAGATCAGGGTGAGGTCTGGCAGGATGTGGCTCAGATTCTCGGCCAAGATCGTGGCATTGTTCTTCCTGACCTTCTCCCTCGGGTTGCTCTTGCCCACATACAGCATCTCGAGCGGGATCTGCGCTGCTTGGGCTACCGCACGCGCAGTTTTTGTAAAGCTGCGGATCCACTCGATGTCCTCACCTCCATAGAGGCATATGTACTTGTCTTCCGCCAACTGCACCAGCAGGAAGCACATAGGTTCTCAGATTTGTTCGAGATCGTAGCTCGACTCATGCCTTTTTGTAACACATTTTATCGGCATGTATCGAAAAAAAAGTACATATTCATGGCTTTGCGTAGAATTGGATGATTCGGTGGTCAAGGTGAAGGTTAATGTTCGGGAGACTAAAATGATGAAGTTCGTGCTGCCAAATCAATTGTCGTGGTTTTCGCTGGATTTTGTCCCTAGCAATGTGAATAAGTCGTGTGTGTGTGTGTGTGTAATCTATGCTTGGTTGGAGCGAGGTCGAGAGAGATTAAAGCAGTCGAAAGAGCGGTCTTACCCAGTTGAATATCATTGGCTCTATAGGACCGGCAAGCAGTTCGATCCGCCACTTCTCTTCCTTCCAGAGAACCTCCTCCCTATCACTAGTGAATGGGTAAGCCACGCTCCCCCATATCCACATCATGTGGAACGCATTCGGGTTGGCAACCCGGCCCTGCGGGTCAAGAACCACGAGCATTGCCTTCTTGTTGAACTTCCACACCTCCTTGATGTACTTGATGACCGCGGGATCAATCAGCGTAGGGTCGACGACCGAGTACCAGGTCATCATTGCTTGTAGAGTCTCGAACTGCCTCCGTTTATCTAGATTCCACGGGGTCGACCTATCTACGACTGGGATCCACACTATCTCGTACTGGCTCTCCATCCTTGTCGGGGCTTGCTTGGCCTCTTGGTACATCTGCTCAAGGACTATAAGTTCTTCATGCGGTAGGTCGATATCGGAGATCAATAACAGCACAATTCTCCTCCTCAGCACATCGAGGCCAACCTGTTTTGTTGTAGATAAATCGTCGTGAGCCTGTCTAAGAATGTCGTGTACATACTAAAAAGGAAGAGATCAGGGGAAACAGACCCTTCTCTTAGAAGAGCCATCAAAGAGCGGAAGCTGATCATCTTTCGCATAGATTAAAGCCTGAAGAATTTCATGTTGTCGACGTGGGGAGTTGCAAATAGGTGCACAAGCTTCGCAAATGCTTCCAAGTGCTTTTTCTCATCTGCATTGGATCAATGTCATTTCCAGAAGTAAAAAGAAAGAGCGTGTTCGGCATGTTGTCCAATGTCTAATATCGAGTTAGGAAAAATCAACAGTGCTTACTGATGAGCTCATCGCAAAAATCGAGTTGCTTCGTAAGATGAGTGTAGATGGTGTTGATTTTATGGGCCAAACTCGATAGTTCCCAAGCTTCTGCTGTGGATGTTGCGTACCTAAGACAAGTAAAACTAGTGATTATAAAGTCTTGTACGCAGATCGCGACTAGCACTCGCCAGAAAATGGCTCATGTTTATATGCTGTCATCAAATTGTAAAGTTGTTTTTGCAAACGAGAAAACGAGGAGTGAGCTTGCAACAAGCATAGGAGAGCATACTCGTGGCCCATGCCGATGAGGTTGGTAATTTGTGAAGCGCAGGCCACAATACTCCGGATGATCCAGTAAGCTGCTGTAGGAATATGAGCGGTAGCGGTCAAAAGTTCTGGTGCATCGGGGCTAATGTATTGAGGCGGGAGCTGCTGGAACTTGATGATGCACTTGGTCAAATCCACGACAGCTGTGATGAGGCCGGCAAGCGCTTCGAACCTTGGCTTTAAAATATCCATGTGCTCTAGTATCTCGGGTAATTGTTTGAGGGTAGCGACCGCTTTGGCGAGGTAATTGGTAGGATAGAGCTGGGCCAGCATCCAAAATTCACCGTAGTTCACGGAGAAAGCTGCCAGGGCGATCACCACCTTCGCATCCCACGTGTAGTTTGTGAGAATGTTGAATATGTTGACAGTCGTTCCATGAGCATCGCCACCGCCAATACACTTGCAGGCCATCTGTTGTGCAAAGAAAGTTTCGATTTCATATATCAGCACATTTGGCACATTAGGCTGGCCAGAATGAGGCAATCATGAAAGTTGGATTCGGTATAGCACGAAGCGGAAGGAGTTTGAGATAGTTAAAGCGCACACTTAGACAGACCTCACAGGAGATTTTGTTTATGGTGTGTGACAAGAGTTCGAGCATCTCTCGGAGGTCTCTGTCGTCTAGTATGTCCAGTCGCGGTTGCGTCACCTGCTTATCGGTCATTAGTTTAAATCAGCTATAAATCATGAAAATCATGTCAGCTCATAAAGAGATAGAACGACATACCTGATTTGCCCCAGGGGCGTGGATGATGGGCTTGGCATGCTGGAAGATCTCCTCAATGACGAGAAGGAGATGCCTGACCTCGACCTCCCGTCCATCTGGGGCATGAGTGGACTGAATTTGCTTCAAGATTGCGCTGTCGTCAGAGGATGAGAACATGAGGCGCTCGGCACGGCGCTGCGGCATTTTTGGCATGAGCGCCATGGCTGTTAAGAGGCGGTTCTTTTTCGGGAGAGCAGAGGGCAATGGCAGTTACGTTTTCCGGTTCGGCTTGCTTATGTCTGGTATGACTCTTGAACTTTTATATTGCAATTCAGCCAAGGAATAAAGGTTATTTCCTAGGCTACCTTGCTTGTGAAGGGGTAAAAATACTTGGCACTGGGTCAAGTTTAGGATAAGAACTTTGGCCATGTGGGTCCTGAAAGGGGCAATTGCCTTTGAACTGATAGTGCACAGGCAGAGAAAAGATACCAGATTTATGAGATTTAGCTTTCGCTTTTTATCTATAATCACGCAGTCCATTCTTTCACATGACGACTCAGAAATCCATAATTCATTCTGTTTTCTGTCGGTCGAATATCCGGTCTTTGCATCACTTACCTGACCAATGTGTCAAACACTATCTTCATGTCTGGAACCCTTGCTCCTCAAAACTTCCAAATCAAAGCCAACCTTAATGAAGAGTTACTCATCTTGGTTTTCTCGATACATTGTAATTTTGACCAGGTATTGAACACCCTTTGTCTGGAGGATCGATATTGTACTTAACGAAGAACTTATGTTGGCCAATCTTTGTTTAACTTAAACCGGTACCAGCATTAGATGCTCAAGCCGTCTGCGATAGTAACCATATTGTCTTGCTCGTGCACGTTGCTATTCGAAGTTAATCAAAGATGATAAGAACCTCTCACAGATGTTTTACCAAGCAAAATCGACGAGTTCTTTGAATCCAGTAAACATCCATGAACAAGAACACTAAAAGAGTTGAATGTCCTATTTCTCTCGCATCACGAGGATGCAGAACTCTGTGTACCTGGCGACAGTGCTGATCTAGAGTTCATCACAGCACACTGAAATGCTTAAACTTTGCTAGTTTTTTAGACGCTGAACGTCCGCATCTTGAGTAATCTGCTTCTTCCGTGAACTCGGCTGCCCAGTTGACGACAGGTACGAGGCTTATTAATGTCTAAACCGTGAAGCCTGGTCATGGGGGTTGGGTTTAACATGAGCAGGGTTATTGCTCAGTGCTCTGTTGTGGATTTCCAATTCTTACGTGATCCTTGGGTATGACCATTGAGGAAAGTTCTTTGGAACATGTATTCTTCAAGTTCTTTGCCTTAATTTCATGCCATTGAATGATTTCTTCCCTAAGAATTGAGTATTATTTGCCTGAATTCCAACTTCTTGTTGGAATCTCACCAAGATCTTAAAGAACAGAGCAACAACATACACAAGGATGCTATTATTGCCATCTCCCCACACGTTCACTAAAACCATCGCCGAGTACATTTTTGGATGATGTGCCGAATCTTAAGGTGTTTATGGTAACACTTCTGGAAGTGGATTTCTTCTCTACAAGTGCTTTTGGAGTATAAATCTGTTTGGTAATGTAACTTTTGAAATAGAAATTTGTTTGGAAAAAAATTTTATTTCTGAAAAAAATTTCTGAAGCGAATTTTTACTTCTAAAGTTGTTTTTCCCTTAATTTGAGAAGTTAAAAAAAAAAAGATGCTTCTCAACACAAAAAGTACTTATTGGAAAAAAATTACTCAAGAAGTATCTCTTGCCTCATTTTCTTTTCATTACGCCCTTATTCTCTTTTCGACCATGCCCACCTCCGCCGATCTTTGTTGCCGCCCACTGCTAACCACTGTCTACCGCCACTCGCGACCACCGCCACCCACCACCATCAACCGTCAACCACTGAGCTGCCCGCTGCCACAATCTACTGCTCACCTCTGCTGGCCACCAAGTCGCTATCTCCAACCACCGAAGTAAAAAGTAAATAATAAATTTTTATTTTTAAACGTAAATAATATTTTTTTAAAATAATAAGAATTATTTTTAAAAGAAATTTAAAATTTCAAAAATAAAATAGAAATTTTTCGGTCGCCGATAATAATTTTTCATAGAAGATTTTGTGTTAATAATGTTTCAGAAGTAGAAATTTTCAACTATCACCAAACGAATTTCTATGATCAGAAATCAACCATGCGCGCTCTTAGTGGCAAAATTGGAGGAAACTTAACAGGGGTTAGATTTGGGTATTTATTGAAAATTGGTAAAAATTTTACTAGGCAAGGAAAAAGCTTGTGCTAAAATTCTGTGCTCTTTTTAAGTGAATTAGGGCCATTTTATAACAAATCTTTCTAGAATTTAGTCCAAATTTTTTTTTTTATTTCCCGAGAGGATTCACTAATTAGCGGGGGGGGGGGGGGGGGGCGGGCGGGAAGATAGAAGAGTGATTGAGGTCAGAGGAACAGCAAAAGAAACGCAAAAGTCATATAAGAAAACATAGCTGCTCAACCGCTAGGCCGTCAAAAAGAAAAAAAAAAAAAGCTCTTTCGGAAGACTTGCTTTTTTAGTTTTTTTTTTAATTCAAAATATCTCTTTAGAACCTTTTCTTTATTGAAATGAGATTGCTTATAAAAGTAGTATATATTAAAATTGTATATATCAATATAGTATATAAATAATAAAGAGAGATAAAGAAAGGATTTTTTTTTCAAGCCTTACTTTTTGTGTAATGTAAGTATAGTGATTATTCTTTTTCAATTGGGAGAGATGGCTGAGTGGATGAAAGCGTCGGATTGCTAATCCGTTGTACGAGTTTTTCGTACCGAGGGTTCGAATCCCTCTCGTTCCGTTTCTGTTTTGATATTTAAAAAAAAAAAACCTTTCCTTTATTTATTTATTGATTTATATTCTAATAAATAAGGATGTACAATAGATAAAATCCTAAGTAAGAACATTGAAAAATTTAGCAAATAAAAGAAAGGCCTTGTTATTCTTCACATCTAGGATTACGTCCTGGATAATCCAAAGAGGAAGAGAGAAACAAAAAAATATCACTACTGTAAACAAAGAGTTTGAGAGTAAGCATTACACAATCTCCAAGATCTTTTTTTTTCTTAAATAACTCCTTGCGCAGATGATTGGTGACATCTGAACTATATAGTCGCTTCACCTCATACATAAGAGCAGGATGTTTTGCACTCTGTGTCATTCATACACTAGGAAAGTTTTCAAGGGGCGCTTGCACTTTACACACAACAGAATCTTCTCCGCCAACCCTTCCTCAAAGGGAACGGTGTCCGTGTGGCCGCATGGACCGTCGACAACGGCCGGCTCAAGAGCCATTGCAATGGCATTCAAGAGTCCCCACTTCCCCACATTCTGGCCCCACTCTGGAAACTTATCCAGGCACCCCAGGAGTCTGTTTCCTTGAAGCCTTATCGTGTCTGCAGACGGCCCTTTTCCGAAGATCGCCCAGCCCTTGTCCTTCTCATCAAAATCAAGCAGTGCTGAGACCTCTTGCAATGTTTGATCAGTGTTGACCGTCTTTCCTAGTCTGAGCTTTGACTTTCTCATGCTCTCCAACCGATGCCAGAAGAATCGGATTCTTGTTGGCGAGAGGTGTCGTCGGAAGTTGGCTGGTGTGTACATCATTTGAGCATGGCTCCTCTTGCCCACATAAAGAAGCTCGAGTTGCACACCTTCACTTATGATCTCCATCTTGGAGTGAAATTCCTTGATCCAACCCAGGTCGTCGCTCCCATAAATGCAAACATTTTTCCCTTGCTCGATCTGAAACGAATGCTGTCTTAGTAGCAGTTTTCTGTCTATTTAGACAAGGGTGGAAATGAACTCTACAAGAAGCATGTGTTAGGATTATCACGTACCCAATAGGTCAAAAGCTGATCAATTCCATCAACTATTAGGTGTAGTCCCCAATTCTCTGTCTCCCAAAGCTCTTCTTCTCTAGAAGATGAAAATGGATATGCCTTGACACCCCAGATCCTCAGCATATCAATAGCATTCAAATTTGTTATTGCCCCATCAGCGTCCATCACTACCATTATAGGCTCCTCTTTATAGTTCCATGATTGCTTTATAAAATTCACCATTACCAGGCTAAGCAAGTGTGGCCGCCGAAGCGAATACCACGGGATGCAGTTAGATAAATAATCAAAGCTTCTGTCTTCAGAATCTGTCCATGTACAGGAACTTGAAATGGGTACCCACACAATGTCGTAGGTTCCTTCTAAAGTCTTGTTCTGAGGGAGATTATTTGCTTGGTGAACTAGCAAAAGCCATTCCTCTGGTGATGGGAACTCTGGTTTGGAGATCAGAAACATGACCACCTTGCCTGTAAGTTCTGAAACTCCAACCTGCCAATAAAACAAATGAGGGTAGATTTTATTGAGTTACGTGGAGGTCGAAGATTGCAAAAGCAAGAAGCCTAATACCTTTGCTTGTGAACATTTTTCCTTCAGAGGAAATTTATCCTTCAATGAAAATAACGTGGTAAGCACCTCTTGATTGTCTCTACGAGTCTCCCGAAAGAGACTGACCAAGTTCTGTTCCACCTTTTCGTCTGCAAGTTTAGGGAGAGGCTTAAGGGTATTGTTCTAACTTGCATAGACCCCCTTGTTCTAATATGCTTAGACTAATCACATAGGTAAGTATATACGTGAAAAGCGCCTATATACAGAGAAACATCTGTGGTATTATTTGTAGCCCTAAAGTATTCAGGTAGTTCTGTGTAACCACTCCGCGAGTCTACAAAAACTACCTATTTGGTGAATCAACCCATCCACAAGCCTCTTGAGGCGACTGTATATGTTGGTCAATGCATAGGTCAAACTTGAAAGCTCCCATATGGCAATTGCTGATGAGTTCATACACCTGAAATATGATTTCACACGTCATTTTAGAGCATAAAAACACGTATGCTTCATCATATTTGCAAGCTATCCTACACTTTGAGTGTTATCTAAAGTGCTACCTGCCATACTAATCTAGCTGCCCTCATTCATGAATAAGCATAGCCCGATAAACTAGACTTACGGACTCATTAAACTTATAAAAGTATATAGCAGAATACTGAATTGGATTTTGAAATTCTTAAAACCAGTAGAGGTTGTTGGAGGAAAGAACATGCACTTTCCCTGGCTTTATGGTCATCAAATCGTTCATGTGAGAATAGCTTGTCAAGGAGCTTCTGACGATCCAAAAGGCTGTTAAACAAATATTGGACTTGATAGTCTCGATGGCCTCTTTATCTGGGTTTAGATGCGAAATTGAAAGGTTCATAAACTTAAAGATGCATTTCACCATATCCAACATCTTCATAATCAAAGAGCTTAGAGCTTTAAGTCGAGGCTTGAACGCCTTTGAGTTGGGTTGTAGCTGCTTGAGGATTGCGACTGATTTTGCCAATGGGTTACAAGGTGAGAGTTGAATCACGAGGCAAAGTTCAGCATAGCTCATAGTGACGGCTGCCAGAACCAAAACCACTTTTGCATCCCAGGCATAATAACACAGCAGATCGAATACACAGTGTGTCCTTGCATACATATTTTTTTGACTGGAGCACAGGCAACGCATCTGCAGGCATAGCAAAGCACGTGATATGAGTGTCTGTGCTTGTGAGTTGCAGAGAGAGAGAGAGAGAGAGAGAGAGAGAGAGAGAGCCTCAGATGAAATTATATGGATGATCACTCCAAGTTGTTCTTGTAACCCAACAACTCCAGCTTGCCTGGTATCATCTTCTCTCTTGATATCACACCGTAGAACAGAAAACAAGGAAGAATTAGTCCTGGGAATTCGTGAGAACACAACACAAATTAATGTTATGTCTGCCTCATCGCAAGTTCTTTTGCAGCCGGTAATTCTTATGTCCTCTGTACCTGAGGAAAGATGTCTACGACTCTACATCATGAAGTTACAATTTTCGTCCCCTCTATCAAATAAAAATCCACTAACATGATAATATAGTTGTTTTGACATGTGATGGTTTCACTGAATATAGCAAGTAATGGCCAGGTAACGATATTTCTCACCGCTATTTCCATGGCACAACACATCGCATCCTCTATTGCTTGAAGTAGTAGCTCAGAGTCAATAAGATGTTGGCGATCTGGATCATGGGCGATCAGCAGCTTCCTGACCAGCATATCTTCTTCCAAGGATAAACCGGAAGTTGGTAGGAACTGATCAATTCCCAACCGGCTCATGGCGTAAGAGGCTCAAATTATAGGCGAAGAGTGAGACATTCTATTAATCTACCGTAATGGGCAGGGCTCTGTAGTTTAATCCAAAAAATGCAGGAGCTTTCTGGTCAAAATGCTCGTTCTTGTAGTGTCTAGCACAAGTTTCCGGTGCTTTACATCAAGCTAGGCTTGTTTTGACATGATTCAACTTCCAAATCAAACATATCTTGCCCCTTTGAACTGCAAGATGACGGAATGGGCCTGGCTTTTATAAAGTGAAGACAAAGAAAAGGAAGATGCTCTTGAGTTATTCCATCCAAAGTGGCCTGTTCTGCACTTTCTTGTAGCTCACCCAAGCCCAAGGAGACAATGCTTGAACTGTATCTTTATCTTTTTGGCTGGAATAAAACCTGTATCTTTAATTTGTTAAGCTCGAGGAGCGTATAAGAAATGGGGAATCTTTCCTTTTGTGGAGCTGAAGCTGTATTTGGACTCAAGGATTCTGCCCTTTAAATTCTGTTAACAGAGAGCATGCCTGAAGTCCATCCTGGCATCAGGAATAGACAACAGCCATATGAAATGCCTGTGTTTAGGAAGTAGACACAAAATGAATGTCCTCCTTTATTGATCCTCGTGCCGTACACTAGACGATCACAAGAAAAGAACAAATTCCAACGTCCCCAAGTTAAAGGTCAGGGCATCCCTGGATACCACTTTATTGAATTCTTTCTTCTGCCTTACAATTTACAGGCACGGTCACTGTGCGGTTGCTTGAGGCGAGCGATTGTGTTTTGAGTGATAATGAAAGGAAATGTGAATAGATCAAAGTGTATAGAGACGAAAGTCGAAGGATAAATGCTAATGCAGGATAAATACAATCAGATCAAGGCCTAAAGGCATGCCACCAACCAAGAGTCAAGATCGGGATTCGAGACAAAAGTTCATTACCATCGTATAAAGGCTACGTCACCAACCGAGGATAAATGACTTTTGGCTCACCACCAAGGAGTATGCACTCTCCAAAGATAAAATGTCGAAATTTTTAACATTCAACTCATAAAGAGGAATTCTTATTTATCAATAATAGTCTGCTT
>JAGVVM010004855.1:0-28758 GCA_019149425.1 Psidium friedrichsthalianum | reverse complement strand
TCCATTTTCAGCAGAGTAGTTAATTGATAACCGCGATCGGTGACAAGTAAAGTTTCTTCGGGTAGAATCCCTTAACTATCGCGTTTTTCTCCTTTTTCCCATGTCAAAATGAGCAGAAAGGAGACTTTGGACTAAAGGCTTTTCAAAGAAGAAACCAGGAGGCCAATATCCACGACTTTTTTTTGTTTTTCCCAATTGAGCGCCAAGATCTCAAGTGTCACATTGTCTTGAGAAAGATCTCAAATCACGAGACGTCTCATCGGAAAAGAGCTGGTATCTGTTGACTGGATTGATGATTTATTTGGCGTGAATTTTCCCCAGACGAAGATCGCGACCCCCAGTTTACGCCCAATGACAGACAGGGACAGTAGAACTCCACCGAGCCTTTATGGTTTGTTCCTTTCTTTGTGTTGTTCGTAGAAAATCTATAAAAATCATAAAATTGAAAAATGACTTTGGGACCTTGGTTCTAGAGAACTAATTTTGAACAAAAAGTGATTTTTCATTTTTCAGTATTTTCGCATTTATTTTCAAAAATTCATAAAAAAAATTGAAGGAAAAAATAGAAAATGAAAAACCAACTTTGGAAGCCTGGCTTGGCCTAGGAACAATTTTGAATAAAAAATAATTTTTCATAATTTTCAGTATTTTCCGCATTTTATTTCGAAAATTCATAAAAAAAAAATCAAGAAAAAATGAGAAAATTGTAAAATCAACTTTGAGAGCCTTAGCTAAGCCTAGACGACTATTTTTGAACAAAAAAAATAATTTTCCTCATTTTTCGCATTTTTTAGTATTTTCAGAAATTAAAAAAATACTAGAAAATAATAAAATAAAATAGCAATCGAGGCTACAAAAATACCAAAAAAAGTCAATATTTTATTTTAATTTTCTCTTCATTTTGGCTAATGAATTTCAAAAAATTCAATCTGGAGTCAAAGGTTTCTTTGCTAATATCATTTTTAGATTATTGAAAAATTCTGAATTTCATTTTAGCCCTGTAATCTCCCATTTTGCATTTTTGGAGTCGTGCCATCCTCCTCTATTTTTAAAAATAATAAAATCTAGTCCAAAAATTAATTGAATGGTCTGATTTCGCTAAAAGGACCATAGTGCATTTTTTGATTTTCAAATTAGTCCTTAAAAATGCTTAATTGAAATTAAAACCTTTTCTAGGACCAAATGAAGATCAGGGCACGTCAACCCCTAGTTTGTGGCCTTTCTAAATCCACTAGTCAAGTCAATTTTGTAAAAAAGGCCATTAAGAGTTTGGATTTTGCAAAATGGGCTCTCGGGTCAAAATTAAAAATTGAGGTTTTTATGCAAATTCTCTGGAAATTTTGGGAGAAAAAATAATTTTTTTTCAATGAAATCATGCCCCTGAGTTCGATTTTGACATTAATTTCGAAAATTCTAGTGAAATTAGGGCTAATTTTCGATTTAGTCAAATTAGGTCCAACCGGGTCGGGTTGACCCAACCCGATAAAACCATTTGACCCCAAAAAGATGCTTGAACCATTGTTGGTTCTTCCCTCTCTCGCGTGAACAAGTCTGGGGATGAACTCTGGATTGCAAAAATAGATTTTGAGAGATTTTCTTTTATGGATTCTAGAGAGATAGAAGAGAGATTATGTCAGTTAGAAAAAGAGGATTTTTGGAGGAAATGGGCGAAAAAAACTAGAGGAGAAGAGGGGGAGAGAGAATAAAAAAAGGAGAAGAGAGGGCTTTTGGGGGGGGGGGCTTTTCAGTTCGCCATTGCAGGGTATCTGCTGGGGCTTGGAGCTCTAATCTCCGGCAATCCAAGTAGTACCGAGCCTTGCCGCCGCCGTTCCTAAGCTTCCTGACGTTCCAAGCAATGCGTCGAACCCTACAGCTCGTCATCCCATCACGGAACAGGTGCGTCTTACGTTCGAGCTCGAGCTCGGTCATCCATGCCGAGCTCCATTCAACTCAATCTTTTATCCGAAACTTCACCCAATCTACTCCTCGCACTTCACTGATTATGTTTATGGCTCTTTCTTTTCATGTTCATTACACAAACCACTGTGTCGACTCCAAACCCCCTCGGCCCGTCTCAAGTACGCGAGCTCATCTCGCGTGAAGCCCGAGCTCATTAGAATGCAGGTAAGTCCCCTAAACCTCCTCTGATGTTGTCTGAAGATTCGAATGAAGTTTTGAATGTGGATATTGCAAGTTTAAAAGTCACCAGGATCTTGCTCACGGTCAGCGTGGGTTTAGGACGATTAGGATAGTTTTCGTGACGGATCTGCGGAATAATTCATGTTTGTTGGTGTATATTAGGTATACATTGAAATCGGGAGGATTTCGTGGTTGCTAGCTTCGATTTCATGTCTTTTCCGCGAGGCTCGCCGGAGAAGACAATGAACAGTGCCATCAACAGCATTGCTCACGTCTTCCCCTGTGAACGTTGACTCGGTCAACTCGTTGACCGAGTCAACGATGACGTGGGTGCTGCGTGTATGCCACGTGGTGGCCACGTCGACTGGGATTATCTGCGGCTTAGAGAATAGAAATTTGATCCAATGGCTGGGTTAGTGCACATGTCAAGATCTCATATTTTCTGAGAATAAAAATGTTAATCCGAATTTTTTAAGCATTTTCATAGATAGAAAAGAAACAATAAAATGGACGGACAAGATTTAGTCGGGAAGTATGATCTAGGCCGTTTGGTTTGGTATGAATAAGGAACGGCTAGATAGCAACACGCGGAGGATTCTCGGCCATAGGATTAGGAATGAACGGGAAAATAGAAAATAAAAAAAAATCTGAAAATTCAAAATAAAACCCTAAAACTACGTCGTTTTGGCGTCGGGTTTAGGATATGGGCTTTTGGGCCCGGGTCAGGGTAGTGGGCCGAGTCAAGCCGACCCAATCCGTATAAAAAAATAAATAAGAAATAAGAAATAATAAAAAAAAATAATAAACAAAAAATTCAGAAAATTAACAAAAGATTTAAAAAATAGAAAATCAATAAAAAAAACCAAAACTGAAACATTTTAGTTTAGAGTTTTAGGTTTGATTCGAGTCTTTTGGATCGGGTCAACTGACCCGGTTTGAAAAATAAAAATACAAAATACAAAATACAAATAGAAAAAAAAATAATGAAATAATAAAAGAATCACAAAAAATGAAAAATTCACGAAAATCATAAAAGATTCTAAAAAAATAATAATAAATAATAAATAAAGTACGAAAAATAATAAATAAAAAAATCACAAAAAATGAAAAATTCATGAAAATCACTAAAAATAAAAATAAAAAATAAATTAAAAATAAAAAATTCGAAAATATAAAAAAATTGCCAAAAATAGGGTGAAAATTCCAAAAACGATAATAAATTCGAAAAATGTCCCAAAAATAGGAAAATTCATAGAAAGTCTCAAAAACCCTAAAAGAATTCAAAAAATTCTAAAAAAATTCAGAAAAATCTAGAAAAATCCAAAAATCGTGAAGATTAGGAAAGTCCACACTTAATTGGTTTGACTAATTTCACATTCTTGACTTCTCGAGTCTAAAAAAATGACCATTTGTCATTCTGGTCAATTTGACCCAAACCATCCCAAATCACCCCTGAACCTAATGGTGTATTTTCTCGACTCTAGGACTCCTCTTGGCTTGGTTTGACTTGATGTGATGTGATTTCTCCATGATCGGATTCCTGACTACGCAGTTATTTTCATGATTGCGATTGATAGGTTAGACAATTCATTTTGCATGAACCCATTTGATTTTTTAGGACTTACCTTACCCAAAGAATACCTGCATGAATTCTCTAAATTAGGAAATCACTCAACTTAGGTACCGGAAAGGGCTTCAATAGAAATATTGATGTAACTAAGTCCCTGGACCCAAATCTCTGATTTTCGCAGAATCGAACGATCTCTCCCATCACTCGATAGGGTTTCCAATCATACCCTCCAAAAATGATAGGCGACTCCATTACACGTACCGATACACATGTCACCCGACTACACCAAGGTCAATCCCCTTTCAAATCTCCTGACACGATTGGTATGAGCTTGGGAGGGCCCGAGCAAGGCCTCTCGATATCTCAAGATGGGCCTAGGAATCCATTAACTCCCTCAAGACCGGAAATCTCGGGGAGGGTAGCGACACAACCGTATTAGAGTTGACATATAGGGGTTTCCTATGGCACTTGCCATCAAACTAATGCCCGAAGCTGACCACAGCGTGTATGGAATATCTCTCAGCTTACCAAATGGAAGGGTCTCATGCTGGCTTTTCTTAAGCTTGAGCAGCGGTGCCATTGTTGCAAGAACATAGGGTTGCGGAAGAGAGTGATAGGACGTCCTTCCAAGATTTTCAGCGAAAGGACTCATTCGGGATGTGGAAGAAGTAGAAACCATGGTTGTCAGCCATAACATCAAACACATTAACACCCCAAGCATTCTTAACAGCAGTCTCAGTGAGCTTAAATGGGAGTTTCTGCCCAATGAAGTATCCTACAAGAAACTCAGGCAATTTTGGGTTAGCCTCCTTGATTATCTCATTAGTAGCTATAACGTTAGGTTTCCTTCAACAAAGGTTGGCGGAATATAAGAGAGGGAGTAGCCCTTCTCAACCAAGCGAGCA
Organism: Psidium friedrichsthalianum; assembly: GCA_019149425.1. Lineage (NCBI taxonomy): Eukaryota > Viridiplantae > Streptophyta > Magnoliopsida > Myrtales > Myrtaceae > Psidium > Psidium friedrichsthalianum. The sequence continues at coordinate 24,144 of JAGVVM010004855.1, read as the reverse complement.
ACATTAACCCAGATCTTTATTGCTGCTATTCTGGGTTTGGCAGGGTATGATTACTAGTAACTGCTCTCCTGCTTCAGCTACGCTTTACCATGGCTTACAAAACATCTACTTGAGTGCAAGTTTTTTTTTTTAATTTTGGTTGCCCCCAGAGGAGGACTCTTGGTCAAGATTATCCCCAATGCACAGAGCAGACCTAAGTCTGGTATTTGGGACAGTTGGGGTAGAGTCTTCCACCGATTCAGTACACTCTTCCACTCCAGGGTATCGGGACAGCAGAGGGGAAGGCTTCCTCAAGATTGCTGCCAATGTTGCTCGCCTCTCCTTCTTCACCTCCAGAGTAGAAGGTTTTGAGCTACTCTGAGAGTCAGAATCAGATTCAGATAATGAGTGAATGCCAACAACTACTTTCCGCATAATTGTCTAAGACAAGGTGGGGCTACAGCTGTGGAATCCACTGCTAAGCCTTTCACGGGGCCATCCAAGATAGGAGAGCATCTCCTATCTAACCATTTCCCAACCCTCATCCTCCTATGGGCCTTTGGTAGTAGCAGCCGAGCTTGGGCCATGACAGGTGCTATTGGCTCTGCATTGGTTGCATCATGAGTTACTGTCTGCAGGGAGGCCTCAGGCGGGTGTTCACACTGTGGCCAAACTTGCCACAAACCAGGCAGGCAATTGGCTTCCATTCATACTCCACACTAAAGGTGTATTCTCTCCTTTCAATGCTACATCAGCAGCCTTGTGCAGAGTCTAGGAGGCATTGATTTCAATACAAACTCGCGCAAAGGAGAAGGTACGCATTGCAGTCGTATTAGAGTCGACATACAAAGGGTTTACCTATGGCACTTGCCATCAAACTATGCTCGAAGCTGACCACAGTGCATATGGAATATCTCGCAGCTTAACCTAGATAAATGGTCTCATGCTAACCTTTCTTGAGTTTGAGTAGCGGGTTGCCATTGTTGCAAGAACATGGGGTTGCGGAAGAGAGTGATAGGACTTCCTTCTAATATTTTCCGGAGAAAGGATTCATCTAGAATTGTGAGAAGTAGAAACCATGGTTGTCACCATAACATCAATAACATTAGTTCCCCAAGTGTGACGAAACGTACTTCCATTATTTTAATGTTTCGGTTACATTAACGCAAGCGGAAGATTTATATAACATTAAAATATTACACTCATTAAACTTCAAATAGTTCGAATTCATACATTAGCCATATATGACAATAAACACACAACGCGTACAAGGATAATAATATCCTTCCAGTTAGGATACACAATACAAATCTTATATGACCAATACACAATACACGCACTCTATGGCGTCCTTCTGCCAAGTAGTAATTTAACATCCCATAGAAGTAATCGAGGGTACGACCACGTCTAATTATCTGAAAAAAGTTGACAACAAGAATGAGCCAGAGCCCAGCAAATAAAACATCTAAATATTACAAAATATCATTCAATTATCACCAGACATCAATTTATTCAAAACATACCTTTTTAGCACAATTAATAATTAGCTTCGTATTTTCTCGATTTATCCCAAAAAGTTTTTATTTATTTATTGACTAAACTTATAACATTAGTTCAATCAATAGGAAATCATAATGGGAATGAAATACACACAGATGAAAATGCCATGCATTCATAAATATGCAGTTATGTATTTATCTCATCTTTAATTCATATTTCTGCTCACAATTTAGCAGAATTCCTTGCCAAGGCCCACGAATTCCTCCTCGACATTCGCGCATGGCACTACCAAGATTTCCACACTTGGGCATCTCCACTCCGGAGGCTTCCCTGATCACACAGCAGGGGCTACCCTGATTACACAGTAGGGGCTTCCCAAACACCTGGGGCTCCATCGGTACGCTGTCCGATGGGAATTTCCTTTTCAACTTTTTCCTCCATGATCAATGCACACATGTTTTTAAATGATATGCCATATGATCATGCCATGTATAACTCACTCAATTTTCATTATTCGGCATTCACAGTAACATTTTCTCATAACACAATTTATTTCATCTCATTACTGAAATCTGGGCAGATTTAGGCTCGGTTAATCACAGTGATTAACATATTAATTAAAATCATAAAATTCCCAAAATTTACAGAACAGTAGTTCACTCAGGGGATCAACTTTCGTTTCAAGCTCCTAAGCATTAGACTCACAGATCAAAGGGTTTTACTTAATTTTCGTGAATTACCCCTCCAGAGACAGACTCACGCACTGAACGAATATTGAACGTTTACCCAAGTAAATCAATTCTAAAAATTACCAAATTTTAATATGTTATAGTCAAGACCCAGATCTAAAACTTTCATGACCAGACCCTGAGCTATATATTTTTATTTTTTCACTAAAACTCGTAGAAATAGCACTAAATTCCAGACCCAGAAGCAGAACCCTGTCAGTTCGAAATATGATCTTAATGCTAATTTAGATTATCCCAAAAATTCCCAATTTAATATATGTTATAGATTAATATGTTAGGTCCAACTTTCGTGTTTCGTTCCGGAGTTGTTCATGTCCACAAGAAGAGATACGAAAATATTAAGTTTAAAAGGTTAGATCAGTCACAGAATAGGACATCCAGACCCACGAAAGTGAAAAATGAAAAAGGACCGATCATTTATTCCAAAAATTATATATTTAATATATGTCATACCTTAGGTTGTTATGAGCAACTTTCATGTTTTCACTTCAGTCTTTTGAGGTCTACAAGGAGTGGTATGAAAATAAGAAAGACGACAGCTAAGATTAATTGCAGATCAGTACAGATCAGACCCATGTTCAAGTTAGGCCTTTAAGCCGATCAAACGAACTTCAAAAATTCCCAAAAAATTATATGACATAGCTTAGGATGTTAGAAACATTTTCTATGTTTTGACCTCAAACATTTAGAGTCTACACAGATCAGTACGAAAATAGCAAGACAGGAGGGTAAAAATTATCTCTTTTCAAGGCAGCTTGTTAAATCCACCCATTTAATCACTTTCTATCCACATGAGTACAAAATCTACCATTCTTACATCATTTACATATCATGCTCCAAATAAATCATACCTAGCAAATTTTGAATCATAAAAATGTAATAAAAAGATGTTAAACTTGCCTCAAATGCCAAGAACACTTCAACCTTGAAATAAATCACCCTTGATCTTCCTTAATCTTCTTTGAATCAATTTGTTGTATGAAATGAAGAGAGGATGAGGAGTGGGCAGAATGAATGAACGAGAGAGGGTGTGTGTGTTCTTCTAAGAAGGAAAAAAAAATGAAAAGGAAGAGAGTGGGTTTGGTGAAATAATCATGATGTTGGAACATAATTATGATATTGGTCCAAAGAAATAATAATTATGGAACAACATCATGAAGTGGGAATAATGAAATTGGCCCACACCAATTTGGCTCAATCCTTCTAGGTTGGCCGAACATGAATTTGGGGGTGGAAAGTCCATTTTTACCACCATAAGCTTAATTATGTAAATTATGTCCAAGGTAATTTTCACATTAGAGGCTTAATTGTACTATAATCAATTATGTAATTTTTTATAATTCATTTAATGAAAATTTCCTCTAATTATACCATAATCACACTTGGCTAAATAATTAACACATTTTGTTTCATCATTTCTCATCCGAGAAATTACTCTCACATTACCGACCGTAAAAAAAAAATTATTTAACATAAGTAAATTTCTAATTCAAATAAATTGACTCTAATATAACCATCACCCTTAATTAATTAAGCGAGAAAAATCGGGATGTCACAACTCTCCCCTCCTAAAAAAAAATTTCGTCCTCGAAATTTAGGGAGTTACCTGCTTCTTCGAATAAATGAGGATATCGACGCTTCATATCGTCCTCACTTTCCCACGTTGCCTCCTCTATATCATGATGTCGCCATAGCACCATAACTAGAGGAATTACTTTGGTTCTCAAAATTTGCTCCCTTCGATCTAAGATTCGTACTGGCTCCTCCACGTACTCTATCCTCTCACTCACTTCTATTTGTTCGAAGTTCAAAACATGCTTCGGGTGAGGTTCATACTTCCTCAACATAGACACGTGGAAGACATTATGGACGTTGGATAATTTTGGCGGTAAGGCTAACCGTAGGCCAATTCGCCAATCCTTTCAAGGATTCAAATGGTCCAATGAATCTTGGCTTCAGTTTTCCCCTCATCCCAAATCTCGATACACTCTTCACCGGTGACACTTTTAAAAACACGTGATCTCCCACGTTGAATTCCAGAGGTCTCCGTCGTCTGTCAGCATAACTTTTTTGCCGACTTTGAGCAGTTTTGAGTCGATCCCGTATCAACTTTACAGCTTCCGATGTAATTTGGACTAGCTCCGGTCCCGTCATAGTTCGCTCTCCAACTTCATCCCAACAGATAGGAGTTCTACAAGTTCGCCCATATAAAGCTTCAAATGGAGCCATATCGATACTTTGCTGATAGCTATTGTTATATGCGAACTCCACGAGATGTAATTTCTCATCCCAATTGCCCTTGAAATCAACGATACATGCTCTCAACATGTCTTCCAATATCTGGATAACTCTTTCTGATTGTCCATCCGTCTGTGGGTGAAAAGCAGTACTATATTGTAATTTAGTTCCCAAGGCGATCTGGAGACTTTTCCAAAAATTTGCCGTAAACCTCGAGTCGCGATCTGAAGTGATTGTAACAGGCACTCCATGTAGTCGAACGATTTCTTTCACATACAATTCCGCATACCTCTCCAATGGATAGTCTACCCGTACTGCTAAGAAATGTGCGGACTTAGTCAAACGATCCACTATTACCCAAATGGAATCGTGATTCCTCGATGTCCCAATCCTTGTCCATCTGCTCCCAATTGGAATTTCCAATGGCTTCAACAATCCCGCAGGCTTACGATGTTCTTCCTTCACCTGTTGACAAGTCAGACATTTAGCGACATGTTTGGCGATATCGGTCTTCATTCCATTCCACCAAAAATGTTGACGCAGGTTTCGATACATCTTCGTGCTTCCTGGGTGGACACTGTAATTGCTACGATGAGCTTCTGACAGGATCTCTTCTTTTGTGTCATTGTAATTGGGTACACAAAGGCGTCCACGAAACTTTATGACTCCGTCTCCAGACAATTGAAAGTCCGGTGCCTTCCCTTCTAGAATCTTGTCTCGAATCTTCGCGATGTCAGGGTCCGATTGTTGCAGGGTCTTAATCCGTTGTATGATCTCAGACTCAATTCTAAGAGCAGCCAATATATTAGTGCCATTAGTGCCATCGATCACCTCGAGCTTCACCTCCGAATTTGAAATCTCTTCAAGTAGATTCCACTCTTTTATCATCATATTAGCCACTACCAGTGCTGATTTTCGACTGAGAGCATCCGCTACTTTATTTGCTTTTCCAGGATGATACAAGATTTCACAGTCGTAGTCTTTCAACAACTCCATCCATCGCCTCTGCCTCATGTTCAATTCCTTTTGAGAGAATAAGTACTTTAAACTCTTGTGATCCGTATAAATTTCGAATTTCTCCCCATACAAATAGTGCCTCCAGATTTTCAGTGCGAATATGATTGCGGCAAGTTCTAGATCATGTGTTGGATAGTTTAGCTCGTACGGTCTCAACTGTCTGGATGCATAAGCAACGACTTTTCCATGTTGCATCAGGACACACCCAAGTCCTTTGTGAGACGCGTCACTGTATATTACAAATCCTCCGGGTCCCGATGGTATTGTCAGAATAGGTGCCGTAGTCAATCTCCGCTTTAACTCTTGAAAACTTTTCTCGCATTCTTCAGTCCATTCGAATTTCACATTTTTCGTGTCAACTGAGTCAATGAGCCAGCAAGACGTGAGAATCCCTCTACAAATCTTCGATAATATCCCGCAAGCCCTAAGAAACTTCGAATCTCTGTTACCGTTGTTGGTCGAGGCCAGTTTATTACTGCTTCAACTTTAGACGGATCCACTGAGATTCCTTCACTAGTCACCACGTGACCTAGGAATGTGATTCGATCCAGCCAAAATTCACATTTGCTGAACTTAGCATACAATTTATGTTCCCTGAGGGTTTGGAGCACCGTTTTCAAGTGGTTTTCATGTTCTTCCGGTCCTTTCGAGTATACCAGAATGTCGTCGATAAAGACAATTACGAATTGATCCAGGAATGGTTTAAATACCCTGTTCATCAAGTCCATAAATGCGGCAGGTGCATTGGTTAACCCAAAAGGCATAACCAGAAACTCGTAATGTCCATACCGAGTTCGGAACGCAGTCTTTGGAATGTCTTCCTCCTTAATCCTCAATTGATGGTAGCCTGACCTCAGATCAATTTTAGAGAAAATTGACGATCCTTGTAATTGATCAAATAAATCATCGATTCTTGGAAGTGGATACTTATTCTTGATTGTGACTTGATTCAACTGCCTATAGTCGATACAGAGACGTAATGACCCATCTTTTTTCTTTACAAATAATACCGGTGCACCCCACGGAGACGCGCTAGGTCGAACGAAGCCCTTATCTAGTAACTCCTGCAGTTGTACCTTTAGTTCCTTTAACTCCGCTAAGGCCATCCGATACGGAGCTTTTGAAATTGGTCCTGTTCCCGGAGCTAATTCAATCACGAATTCCACCTCCCGTTCTGGAGGTAATCCTGGTAATTCTTCAGGGAACACGTCAGGGAATTCTTGAACTATTGGAATTTCTTCAAGCTTTACTTCCTCTTTATTCTGATTGCTCACATATGCCAAGTAACCTTGACATCCATCCCGGAGGAGTCGATGTGCTTCCAATGCCGAAAGAAGTGGCATGGACGAAACTGCTCTATTTCCATGAAATTCAAAGCTAGGGTGATCTGATGGATTAAGCTGGATTACCTTTCTATAACAGTCCACTTTGGCTCGCTGCTTTTGAAGCCAATCCATCCCAATTATGACGTCAAAGTCGTACATAGTCAATACTATCAAATCTATCATTAGGATTCGTCCTCCTATAGTCATCTCGCAGTCTTTACACGCCAGGGTGGATAATACTACATCCTTTAGGGGTGTGGATACGCTAAGAGGTATTTCTAGTGTTCTAGTTTTCAATCCACATAATTTCACGAACGGAGCGGATACAAAAGAATGCGTAGCACCCGTATCAAATAATGCATAAGCACTTTGTCCACATAGGGAGAGAATACCTGAGATAACAGTCTTAGAAGCCTCTGCTTCCTCCTGGGTGACTGCATATACCCTCCCTTGAGCTGGGGGTCTTTGACCATTTCCTCGCAGTATCGTTCCACCTTGTTGTGGTCTCGATGTTAAGCCACCACGTTGCTGTTGTCCGTTCTGGGGGCAATCCCTCATTAGATGTCCCGGTTGGTCACATTTAAAACATCTCCTCAGTGCAAGACACGGCAGGTTCCCATGGCGTCCACCACATGTGTGACATACATCGTTTGGGCGTTGGATCCTCTCCGAAAGTTGGTTGTTCCACATTCTCCCTGAGCTTCCTGAATGATACCGTTTGTTGGAGTTAAACGGTTTGTTTCCCATTTGCATCGGCCTTTTATCCCGGCGGAAGTTGTTTCGTGCTCCTTCACGTGCTGGTCCCAACTGGTTTCCTGCCTCGATCCTCTCCCTTATCAGCTCCTGCTCCACAAGTTGGGCTCGCTCATATAGCTCGTTATAGCTTCTAATATTCAGTGGTACCAACTGCTTCCTGATGTCCGTCCTCAGGCCATTCAAGAATCTCTTGGCTTTGTCCTCTCCATTCTCGATCAGACGAGGAGCGAACCTCGATAGTGCTGCGAATTTTGCTTCATATTGATCCACCTTCAGGTTACCTTGAGTGAGCCTCATAAATTCCGCCATCTTCTGATCTCGAGCACAATCAGAAAAATACTTGGCATTGAACGCTCTAACAAAGCCTTCCCAGGTCACTGCTGCACCTACTGGGAATACTGTCTCCCTTGATGCCCTCCACCAGTGCTTGGCGTTCCCCTCCAGCTGATATTCAGCCAGGGTTATTCTGTCATTACCATTACAGTTCAGCAGTCGGAAGATCTTTTCCATCCCATCAATCCACTGTTCCGCCTCGTCTGGGTCTCCGATCCCACTAAAGTTGGACGGCTTCAACTTCAGAAATTGTTCAATTAGTTTCTGCGTTCGACGTTCACCAGCTTCGGTGTTTGTCACCACTTGTTGTTGAGCTTGCCTCTCCATCAGAGCTCCCACATTGGCCAGTGCCTCTAGGATTCCATCCACTCGAGGGTCAGAGATTGGTCCGTTCATCACTTCCGCAACTTCTTCGGTTCTCACCATCTTGTGTTATTTCAGTCTTCTATACATTGCTCCAACCAAGTTCACAATCATTAGCAATAGTCTAACCATTTGACTGATGAGTAACATAGGTTACTACTAATACTATAAGTAGTATAAGTTACTGCTAATCCAGAAATAATCACAATCACATGCACCTGTAAGTTTTAACCGCGTACGCGCCTACCAAGCACTTCAACCACTAGCGCACCTTATCACTCCATTTAACCTAAGCTCTGATACCACAGAAAGGGGGCTGTGACGAAACGTGCTTCCATTATCTTAATGTTTCGGTTACATTAACGCAAGCGGAAGATTTATATAACATTAAAATATTACACTCATTAAACTTCAAATAGTTCAGTTCATACATTAGCCATATATGACAATAAACACACAACGCGTGCAAGGATAATAATATCCTTCCAGTTAGGATACCCAATACAAATCTTATATGACCAATACACAATACAAGCACTCTATGGCGTCCTTCTGCCAAGTAGTAATTTAGCATCCCATAGAAGTAATCGAGGGTACGACCACGTCTAATTATCTGAAAAAAAATGTTGACAACAAGAATGAGCCAGAGCCCAGCAAATAAAACATCTAAATATTACAAAATATCATTCAATTATCACCAGACATCAATTTATTCAAAACATACCTTTTTAGCATAATTAATATTTAGCTTCGTATTTTCTCGATTTATCCCAAAAAGTTTTTATTTATTTATTGACTAAACTTATAACATCACCATGGGAATGAAATACACACAGATGAAAATGCCATGCATTCATAAATATGCAGTTATGTATTTATCTCATCTTTAATTCATATTTCTGCTCACAATTTAGCAGAATTCCTTGCCAAGGCCCACGAATTCCCCCTCGACATTCGCGCATGGCACTACCAAGATTTCCACACTTGGGCATCTCCACTCCGGAGGCTTCCCTGATCACACAGCAGGGGCTACCCTGATTACACAGTAGGGGCTTCCCAAACACCTGGGGCTCCATCGGTACGCTGTCCGATGGGAATTTCCTTTTCAACTTTTTCCTCCATGATCAATGCACACATGTTTTTAAATGATATGCCATATGATCATGCCATGTATAACTCACTCAATTTTCATTATTCGGCATTCACAGTAACATTTTCTCATAACACAATTTATTTCATCTCATCACTGAAATCTGGGCAGATTTAGGCTAGGTTAATCACAGTGATTAACATATTAATTAAAATCATAAAATTCCCAAAATTTACAGAACAGTAGTTCACTCAGTTGGGATCAACTTTCGTTTAAGACTCTTGACCATCAAACTCAAAGATCAAAGGGTTTTACCAAATTTTCGTGAATGACACCTCCAGAGACAGACTTACACACCGAACGAATATTGAACATTTACCCAAGTAAATCAATTCTAAAAAATTACCAAATTTTAATATGTTATAGTCAAGACCCAGATCTAAAACTTTCATGACCAGACCCTGAGCTATATATTTTTACTTTTTTCACTAAAACTCGTAGAAATAGCACTAAATTCCAGACCCAGAAGCAGAACCCTGTCAGCTCAAAATATGATCTTAATGCTAATTTAGATTATCCCAAAAATTCCCAATTTAATATATGTTATAGATTAATATGTTAGGTCCAACTTTCATGTTTCGTTCCGGAGTTGTTCATGTCCACAGAAAGAGATACGAAAATATTAAGTTTAAAAGGTTAGATCAGTCACAGAATAGGACATCCAGACCCACGAAAGTGAAAAATGAAAAAGAACCGATCATTTATTCCAAAAATTATAAATTTAATATATGTCATACTTTAGGTTGTTATGAGCAACTTTTATGTTTTCACTTCAGTCTTTTGAGGTCTACAAGGAGTGGTATGAAAATAAGAAAGACGACAGCTAAGATTAATTGCAGATCAGTACAGATCAGACCCATGTTCAAGTTAGGCCTTTAAGCCGATCAAACGAACTTCAAAAATTCCCAAAAAATTATATGACATAGCTTAGGATGTTAGAAACATTTTCTATGTTTTGACCTCAAACATTTAGAGTCTACACAGATCAGTACGAAAATAGCAAGACAGGAGGGTAAAAATTATCTCTTTTCAAGGCAGCTTGTTAAATCCACCCATTTAATCACTTTCTATCCACATGAGTACAAAATCTACCATTCTTACAATCATTTACATATCATGCTCCAAATAAATCATACCTAGCAAATTTCGAATCATAAAAATGTAATAAAAAGATGTTAAACTTGCCTCAAATGCTAAAATACTCCAACCCTTGAGTAATTCACCCTTGATCTTCCTTCCTCTTCTTTCAAAGAAAATTTGTGATTTGTAAACTCTCTCTCCTTTGTGTTTGAAATGCAGAATGAATGGGTGAGGGAGAGTGATCGTGCAAGAGAGAAGAAAAAGGGGAAGGAGTTGGTGTTCATCCAAAAGAGAAAGAAAGGATATAAAAAAAAAGTAGCTTTTTTGTGCAAATATTTCATTGGCTATTTTAGTTGGTGGAATGATGATTATGTTGGAGGATTAATCATGATGTTGGCTAGAATTTTCGTGGCTCAATCCCTCCCTAGTTGGCCGGCCATGATTTTGGGGGTGAAAGGTCCATTTTGCCCCCACAAGCTTAATTATGTACAATATGACCATTAACCTTATTTTAGACTATAGTTTTCTCTATAATTTCATTAGTAACTCAGTTAACATAATGTTAGTAACTTTATTATTGAATATTTAGTCATGTGACATATTCATATTATGCGAATTCTCAATAGTTCAAGTACTATATAAATTACCTCTAATTGTACCATAATCACACTTGGCTAAATAATTAACACATTTTGTTTCATCATTTCTCATCCGAGAAATTACTCTCACATTACCGACCGAAAAAAAAATTATTTAACATAAGTAAATTTCTAATTCAAATAAATTGACTCTAATATAACCATCACCCTTAATTAATTAAGCGAGAAAAATCGGGATGTCACACAGAAGAGGAAGGGGAAGGCTTAGGAATGGTTTTGGATGGGGTTGTAGTAGTCCAGGCCAATGACGGTTCTCTCAAATTTGACCAGCTACTTCGATATTTAAGCCAAACACACCTTCAAATCCTGCACATCCCACTAGACGGCGAGCAGGACATTCGATGGTAGAGAAGTAGAAGGTCCCGCTGAAGATTGAACTCATTTAGGCCTAGAGGGACGCGGGGACTTTTTGGCTTTACTAGCCTTGATCTTCTACCTGGTATTGAAGATAGGCTGTTCAGCAAACCTATCCTAGAGCAACTGTTTTGCTACTTGGTCATCTCCATATCCTATGGTGATAACCTCATCTTTCACATTCAACCAACCTTCTGACAAGATCCTTAACATCATCTTCTCGAGAGCCTTGTTCCCAACGACGATCTGAGGAAAGTGTTCCTTCGAGACTTGGGAGACATCGATGCCTTTCTTCGTAAAGATCCAACCAATAAGAGCTCCATACGGTAGTCCTCCTCTTTTCCTCTTTACCGTTCGGTACATGTGCAAGATAATAAGGTGTGGGATAGAAATTAAAAATCCAATGAGCAAAACCCATAGCACCTTAGCTTTGAATCTTGACACATTATTTAAGGATGAGGACTTAGGACGGAGAATGAGAGTCAGGATCTTTTGAAGAAAATTAACCTTGAGGGGCAAAACATTTACAGGCATAATCTTCCAAAAATCACAAGTGAAATTTAGAATTTCCAAAATGAAACTATACGCACTATTGGAAGAGATTTCCAATTTTTGATAAGGACAAAAGTTGGTCTAGAAAATCTTAGCCAATTCCTCAACGGTTACAGTATAGTTTTTCTTTCAAACGTGAAAACAAAGGAGTGAGGATCTGGAAAATGCCAGTTCAAGTAAAACATTATGATCACATTTGGAGAAAATGGATCCTCCATCGTGTAGAGTTCCAAAAGCTTGTGTTTTTCAAGGACTTTAGTTATAAAAATTTTGTAAGAGTTAAGAAAATTGAAGTCAACCGCATGAGAAAAAATCGAAGTTCTTTTGGAAATAAGAACCAAGTCTTTTTTGTGATCTTTACTCAAAAACAGTGGGTCAGCAAAAGAGGGGTCAAAATTGAAAGTTTTTGCGAGCTCGAAATTTTGAAAGACTCCATCATTCTCATTTTCACATCTTTTGTCACTTAATCCCTTATCATCCTTAGGGAGATCTTCACTAATCTCGATATTTTCCTCAGGCGGGTCTTGAGACTTAGGAAAATCTAGAGCAGACAAACTAACTTCCGATATAGGAGAAGGTGAGAAGCATCACTCGATGTCTCTTTTGGTGGACTAGTTTCCTCAGACTACTTTGGCAAGTTAGCCACCTCCTTAGGTGAGGACTTTTGGGTGATCTTTCTATCAAGGTCTTCGATGAAGCAGTAGAAGAAGCAATTACGCTAGAACCAGGTGTAGTTGGTGCTGGAGGGATAACCTATTCTTCTTTCTCTATAATCTGCTTTGGTTTCAACTTTTTCATGAACTATCTGTAACAAGCATTGAACTTTTCCTTTGATTTGAACATCATGGGAGGGATGGTTATCCCTTCTGAGGGAAGAAAGAACTTAGGAGTGCGAGCTTGAGGCGCTCCTTGCTTTACTTTCATTGCCAATGACCGTGAAGTGCTCGTAGTGGGTGAGGTAAGAACTAACTGAGATGCCGTACTAGCCGAAATAGCGCCTCCTGGCTTACCTCCTATCTTAATACTTAGAGTTGATTCTTCAGGAACATTCGTGAGATCAACATTCAAGGGGCTAGCGGCCTTGGCTTTAGCCTCGCTAACTCTAACTCGAGTAAATTTGCAAGGATTCATGGATGAAGGTTGAAAGTAACGGGGGAGAGAGAGAGAGAGAGAGAGAGAGAGAGAGAGAGAGAGAGAGAGAGAGAGAGAGAGAGAGAGAGAGAGAGAGAGAGAGAGAGGAGCAGTTGAGAAAGTGGTGGTGATGGATAGGTGAATATTATCCGTATAAACAAGCATACAGAAGTACACAGGATCTTTAAAGAGAGATAATGGTAACAATTTAAAAACAATTAATAAAAAAAAGAATAAATGTAACAGCCGGAAAATCACATCAACGATCATCGTAGACAAAATAGGTAGATTTTATGTTTCTCAATGCACTGTAACGGTAACTTTTTCAAGAGAATAGGTGTATATGATCTTTTGAGAAAAGCAAAGATCTGGTCACTTGATCTTGTGTGATACTACGGATCTTTTGCTAATTTGACTTGTTACTCAAGACGATTTGAAACTCCTAATTATCCTTTGATAAACTCAAATGCTTGCTTGACTAGGGCCTTTGTGAATATGTCAGCTAGTTGTTGTTTTGAATTAACGAATTGTATGCACACATCACTGCTGTTCACATAATCCATGATAAAATGATGCTTTATGTTGATATGCTTTGTTCTTGATGCAAATAGGATTCATGGTCAGCTTTATAGCACTTGTATTGTTGCAACAAATAGGAATATTCGAATTTTGTTCCTCTAAGCCATTGAATTGCTGTTTCATCCAAAGAAGTTGTGCACAGCAGCTCCCTAGTGCAATGTATTCAGCTTCAATGGTTGAGAGAGTAACTGAGTTTGTTTCTTTGAAAACTAAGAGATCAATATGTTTCCCATCAATTGACATGTACCAAATGTACGTTTTCGATCGATTTTGCAACCGGCATAGTCAGCGTCTAAATATCCCAATAAATCAAAACTTGAAGCTTTAAGATACCATAACACTATTTAAGTAATGAACCAACGTACCTGATGATCCTTTTTAGAGCCTTGATATGTGAATCCTTTGGATTAAATTGGAATTGTGTACATAGACACACGGCAAACAAAATATCCGGATGAGAAGCAATTAAGTATAATAGTGATCCTATCATGCTTTTATAGAGTTTAGAATCAACGGACATACCTTTTTCATCTTTGTCCAGTTTGATGATATAGCCATATGTGTTTCTATAAATTTGTATCCTTCCAAACCAACCTCTTCACTAGATCTTTTGTGTACTTTTCTTGTTGAATGAATGTTCCAGTTCTTGTATGCATTATTTGAAGTCCAAGGAAGAAATTCATTTCCCCTATCATGCTTATTGCGAATTGATTTGTCATTACTTTGGTGAAATCCTTGCAAAGATTTCATTAATGAAGCCAAAGATTATGTCCTTGATATAGATCTGAACTAACAAGATGTTTTTACCTTTCTTCTTGATAAAAAAGGTAGTATCAACTTTACCTTTTTTGAAGTTTTTTTCAAGAAGGAAAGAACTTAATCTTTTGTACCAAGCTTTAGGGGCTTGCTTGAAACCATAGAAAGCCCTCTTCAATTGATAAATATCATCTGAACGTGAAGGATCTTCAAAATCTAGTTGCTCAACAAGCACCCTTTCTTTGATATAGCCATTGAGAAAGGCAATTTTCACATCCATTTGGTATGAGGTAAAATCGCAATGACAAGCATAAGCAAGTAGAAGTCGAATAGCTTCTAATATAGCAACAAGAGTATGTGTTTCATCATAGCCTATGTCTTCTTGTTGTGAGTAACCTTTAGCTACTAACCTAGTTTTGTTTCTTATCACATTGCGTTAGTCGTCAATTTTGTTGTGAAAAAACCATTTCATGCCAATGATCTATTGATCTTCAGGTCGCGAAGTAATTCACATACGTCGTTGATTTGGAATTGGCAAAGCTCACCTTGCATTGCTTCGATCCAGCATTCATCTATGATTGCTTCATGAACTGCTTGAGGCTCAATTTGAGAGATTAAAGCTAAGGAGTTCTTCATATTTTTTTATTGAAGATCTTATCTTGATTTCTTCATCAATTTTCCCAATGACCTGATCTTTGGGGTGATTAGTCTTGAACTTCCAATCCATAATATGTTCACTTGAGCTAAAGGATTGGTAGTTTGTTGTTCCAAGGGCTGTTGAACATTTGCTAGAGAGGGTGTTTGAAAATGCTCTTCCTGTTTCTTTAAATTTGACATTGATGCTTTCTTCAACAACCTGTGAATCTTTATTGAATACTTGATAAGCTTTGCCACTTATAGAGTAGCCAAGAAAAATACCTTCACTCGATTTGGCATTGAATTTTCCAACGTCGTCATTCACATTCTTGAAAATGTAGCATTTGCAACCAAAGACATGGAAGTAAGATAAGATTGGCCTTCTTCCTTTAAAGATCTTTTTAAGGAGTCTTTTCCATCATTGGTCGGAGAAGAGCTCTATTCATGATGTAAGATGTAATAACAACCGCTTCAGCCCAAAAGGAAGTAGGAACCCCACTTTTAATCATCATGGTCCTAGCCATCTCTTGGAGAGATCAATTACTTCTTCAGCGTCTCCATTTTGTTGAGGAGTGTAAGAGTGGAGAAGTTATGTTTAATTCATTTTCGTCACAAAGATCTACAAATTTTTGGTTTTGGAATTCTCCACCATGGTTGGTCCCAATAGTTGTGATCTTGTATCCTTATTCATTATGCACTTCTCTAACAAGTTTCTCAAAGGAATGAATGCTTCATGCTTATGAATTAAAAAATTACCCATGAGAAACATGAGTAATCATCAATGACCAATAGATAATATTTTCTTTTTTCTAGACTTGCGGTTCTAGTGGGTCCAAACAAATATATATGCAACAATGTAGAGGTCTATTCGTAACAATATTGTTTATGAATTTGAAGGAAAATCTCACCTATTTTTTTCAAGGAGCATGCATTGGAGGAGTCACTTTTACTGTAGTTAATCTTTGGTAGATCATGTACCAGATCTTTTGATGCGATCTTGGAAATGTGCTTTGCGTTGATATGGCTTAGCTTCTTGTGCCATAGATCACGTTCTTCTTTGATAGACATCAGGCACTGCATTTTATCAAGTTTGACCTTTAGAGATAAATTTTCCATGTTGCTTACCTGTGAAAGATTGGGTGAGCTCCTGGCTAGTGCTAATGCACATGTTTTCTTCGAAGTTGATTTTATAGCCTTTACGTACAATGACTTATGCTAAGAAGATTGTAATCCAAGTCCTTGGATTAATGAAACATCTTCAATGACCAGATTTCCCAACCTGATATTTCCCAAGCCCATAATCTTTCTTTTTCCTTCACTACCAAAGGTGACATTTCCACTGTCCACCTATTTGAAATTTATGAACATGTTCCTTTCACCTGTCATGGGGCTCGAACATCCACTATCCAAGTACCATTTGTTCTTCTTTAGTATCACCTGCAATCAAAAAAGATATTTGCGTTTTCTTTGGTACCCACACAAACTTGGGTCATTTTTTGTTAGTCTTAGGTTAGGTTTTAAATCTTTGGTAGATCTTTTTAGGCTTCATTTGCTTAACTAGACATGTTTACTTGTTATGACTAGGTTTATTGCAAACCAAGCAATTGCATTGCTTACCAGTAGATCTTGTGAATTGTTGTGCCACATGATCTTTGTAAGACTGAAGAGAAAGTGTTTATTTCAATCTCTTTTGATATTTGAAAAAGGATTCTTCTCTTCATGCTTCATTTCATGTCCAACTCCAGACTTGTCATAATGAAGAACTAGAATAGATAGAATGTGTCATAGAGTTTTTGAGTTGAAGGAGAAATTGCACTAATTTTTTAAATATGTTCCTTTAGAAATTTGCTTTCCTCCTGCAAAGAGTCACATTCACTTTGAGGGGTGACCAAATCTTTCTGCAATTTCTCAAGCTCATTTTTTTAGAAAGGTTTTGTTTAGTGAGTTTTGAAACTTCCTTTTTCAATTTAGACTTTCTCTTTGAAATATTTTTGTGTTCTGCAAACATTTCCTTTAAAAAATCTTGCATTTCTTCATATGAAAATCCAGAATCATTTACCTTATCTTCTTCTTCTTGTTTGGATTTTGTCATGAGATAAATATTTGCTTCGTCTTCGTCGCTTGATTCGCACTCGATGTCACCCAATGTTTCTGCTTTGAGTACTTTTTTCTTATTTATGAACATTCTTCATTTCTTCTTTAGGAGAGGATAATTAGGCTTGATATGCCCTGATTTCATGCATTCATAACAGAAAATGTCCTTTTTGCTGTCTTTCTTTCCTTTAAATGATCTCTTTTCTTCTGAGAATTTCGAATTCCTTCTTCCTCTAAAATTTTCCCCTTTCTTCGTAAGAGTTTTAAATCTTCTAGTAAACAGGGCCATTTCGTTGTCGTCATCTTCTTTTGCTTATGTATCACCTCCTATATTTTCATCTTTAACATTTAAGGCAATAACTTTCTTAACTTTGGACAAGTTTTGCTTGTTTACACCTTTAGATTCATAGGACATTAGCATACCTATGAGTTCATTCAGTGTGATAGGTTGAATCCTCATATTTTCTTATACTAAGATTTTCACGGTGATCCATTCTTCTTGGAGTGTCCTCAATAGCTTACTCACTTTTTCAGTATATGTGAAGATCTTTCCTTGATTAGCCATACCGTTCTCTATCTCAATGAATCTTGTGAATATTTTTCTTACTGTTTCATCAAATTTCATTACAAACGTTTCATAATGCCCAAATAGGATGTTCATCTTGGTTTCTTTCACACAATCGGTGACTTCATAGATCACTTGGAGGCAATCCCATATTTGTTTAGCTAAAATACAAGAGGATATTTAGTTAAGTTCAAATGGAGATAGAGCACAGTAGAGAAGGTGTCTTGCTTTAGAATTGAGAGCAGTTCTTTTTCGAGTATGTTCAAGATGAGCAGCGGTAGTTGCAGTTGAATTAGTGGCTGGTTCTCCCGCAACAACAACAGGATCAGCAACTGGAACTTTTACACAATTTTGAATCACGTCCCACATATCTTGATCGTAGGCATCAAGGGAGGCAAGCATTCTATTCTTCCAATAATTGTAGTTGCTCATATCGAAGTATGAAGGTTTGTTGGGTGTTGCGAATTCATTGCTAAAAAAAAAAAACAAAGCCAACCATGATAAGGATCTTTATGCTATGAAGAAATACACTTCAAATAATAAGCAACAGAGCTCTAATACCAATTGCTGAGGCTACCAATGCAATCTAGAGGGGGGTGATAGGTTGTTTCGAAAGTTTTTTTAGCTTATGTGGAAATAGTAGGTGATAAGAAAAAGATCAGGTGAGAAAATGTTTAGTGAAATAGTATCTGTAAGTGTGCAAATGGAGTAAAGATTTAGAAAAAATCAGCACACCAGATATATAGTGGTTCGGCTTGTATACCAAGCCACATCCACTCCATATAGCTAACAGCCATAACACGAACTGGAATGCACTAGTAAACTGTCTCACAAGTTACAAATAGTACATGAGCTAATTTTTCTCACGATATATCATACTATCTTTATACAACCCCACTATTTAGAAATGTACACTTGATTTTTCTCGATTATAATGTAACAAATGATCACAAGATCTTTTTTAGTTAAGCTTTTAAACTAGAACTAGTTCTAGAGCAACTTTAGATATTTAATCTATTCAAGTGGTCGGTTGCTCTCTTAGCCTTCACGAACTCCTCTCTATAGAGCTTGCAGCATTCTAGCCCATTTGAACATATTTGGAGAAGCAAAAGAGCCGTTGGAGTTCGATGGGACACTTTGTCCTCACATTGGATAGCTTTTCAAGTCAGACTGGATTTACCTAAAACAAGTGCTGAGATACTTTTCCTCGCTGACAAGTTACTGCTATATTCTGACAGAGCAGTTGTACTATTCTCAAGAAAATGAAAATCCTCCTGTTGGCCTTTTCCATCAATCACAGGCCACTTCAGTCACTCAAGTGATTTTTATGGACATTGTCTGACAAGATATTTTAAGCTCCGATATCAAATATATGATGACCAAATCTTTTGTGATCCTTAGAGGATATGTTCACGAAATAACTTCATATTTCACGCGATTTTTACCCAATCGCCATAATGTGATCCTTAGCCATAGAAGACAAACATTTGCTCTCCAAAAGATAAATCAAATACCAAAGAATAGTTTGGAAATTATCAAAATAGTTCTCTAACAAGGCTAGCCTCGAGCTTGATGGTTGGTTGGCAAGGCTCAACGGTCGGTCGTTGTGGTCGTTGTGGTCAATGGTTGTCACGTTAAAGAAGTTTAGATGAAGGTGATTTACTTTTGGCTTTTGCTTTGTTCGGTTGGCGTTTGGACTTTGGAAAAATAAAAATAAAAAAATTAATTAAAATTCTATTTAAAAAAATATCAAAAGAAGTATACTTGTGAAAACTCACTTTTTTTTTTTTTACAAAATGGCAAAAATACTTTCTGGTTCGTGTTCAAATTTCATCAAAATACCGAAATATATCGTCATTTCCTGAAAAATAACTTTTTGAAAAATATTTTCCAAAAATGTCACATTTTTCGCGAAACAAATGGACCCAAAGTTTAAGGTTAATACCATGAAAATCTAATACACATGTGATAAATTTACAGTTTAATATCTTGAAAATTCCCAAATTGTTACATTAGTGATAAATTTACCACAAATTATTATTTGACCACACAAGCCTCAAACAAATACATATGTGACAAATTTACTTTAAATTTTTTTTTACCATAGTAAACACTGAACTGGTATATATATAGCAAATTTACTGTAAACTATTTTTGTGACCATCAAAAGTCCTAAACTACACATATGACAAATTTACCCCAAACTAAATTTTTTTACCATAAAAAATTCTCAAATTGATACACATGTGACAAATTTATTCTGTATTAGTTTTCGTTAAATATGGTTAATATCATAAAAATATCTAAACTGATATATTTGTGACGAAAAGAGGGTAAAAACTTAAAACTAGTGCACCTGTCAATTGTCACGTGTCATCCAACTCAATAATTTGATGGTAAAATTTAACAAAAAACTACTGGAGAATAAATTTGTCACAAGTGTACTAGTTTGGGGTAAATTTATCACATATGTATTAGTTTAGGATTTTTGGTGGTCAAAAATAGTTTTGGGTAAATTTATCATATGTGTACTAATTTGCGATTTTTATAGTCAAAAAAATAGTTTGAGATAAATTTATCTGAGGTGCAACAGTTGGGATTTTTCATGGTATTAATACTTAATTTACCCGAACTAATTTTTTGACCACCAAAAATCCTGAAATGGAAAACTTGTGACAAATTTACCATCTATTAGTTTTATTTAAATTTTATTTTCAAATTACTAAGTTATAACAGTTGACGAGTATACCACTTGGGGTTTTTACCTCTGTTTGGCACATGTATACCAGTTTAGATCTTTCGTGGTATTAATCCAATTTAATGGTAACTAATGGAGGATAAACTTATCACATGTATACTAATTGAGATTTAGTCAAACAATTAATTATGAGTAAAATTGTCTGTACCAATTTGAATTTTTTTAGGTTATAAAATTAGTTTAAGGTAAATTTTTTATAAGTATATCAGTTTAAAATTTATCATGATATTAACCTAAAATTTATCATGGCCATTTGATGGCTTGGCATTGCTAGAAAATGACTCGCCGTTGACAAAAAATATGATGGGTCTCATCTCATCCACATTATTGCTTCCTTTTATTGGGGAAGCATTGATTATATCTTTGTTTGTACTTGTACATGCGTATACGCACCTCTGAGCAAATAATATTAATAGAAAATGGAAAGTAATATAGCCACCCCCCCAAAAAAGAAAAAGAGATTAGATAGAAATATAATTTTCTTGTGTGGGCTACGAATCTTATAAGCGCATCGTGTCTGCCTCTGTCGTTTCATGCGAGTGTATGTCATTTCGAGCTCGGGTTCCATGACAAGTAATATAGACCATTAAGTCAACTTCTTGGCTATAAACAAGATTTTCTTTCACAAGTGTGGACCAACCTGATGTCTAATTTTTTTTTCCTCGATGTGTACAGTTGCATGAACCTACATAGTGTGCTCCTCGGACCGGACAAGTTGGTAGGATCCCCTTTTTGATGTCCCATGCTCCTTTATTGTGGTGACATGGTGGCTAAAAAGGGCTGAGGAGAGATGGGTTTCCCTTGCTTTTGACATAGCCAAAGGCCTAAAAGACTAGCTATTAGCTAAGTGGTGGGGTGTTCTCCGAAGAATCGTGTCGATTGTGCTCTCAACCATATAAATTATTTAACGTGCTAATCATTGCCCAATTGTGGAATATGAATCATCGAATCGGATTTTTGTTGATTCTTGTTTGCCAGAACTCGAATCAATTTGAGTATTGCCCCTTTTTCACTTTGGTTGATCAGATCAGCAACTGACGTGAGAAAATGCTTTACAAGCTCGAGATTTGACTCGATTATCAAAGAGAACTTTTCCGCTTTAGCTCAACTCAATTAGGCCCCCGGGATGCGTGGGTCCTAGCTTTTTCCAACTTCGGCCGGAATAGATCGAGCCGGACCGGTCCGCTGCATCAGCACCGCTGGATCAGACCGGATCTCTGAGAACGTGGATCCAAATCTCGTACTCGCAGTTAAAAAACGTCCAAAACCCCACAAGCTGAGTCTCTGCACAGTAATACAACAGTCGGGGGCAGAGAGAGAGAGAGAGGGAGAGAGGGAGAGAATCAAATGGCCGGCATGAGATTGCCACCGGAGGACTCCGACCTGTCCCAGCCGGCCCGGCCCGGCCCGCCGTCGGTCGATCTCGTGTCCGACGACGACCGCTCGGTGGCGGCGGACTCCTGGTCGATCAAGAGCGAGTACGGCAGCACCCTCGACGACGACCAGCGCCACGCCGATGCCGCCGAGGCCCTCCTCACCTCCGGCAACTTCCGCGTCGCCGCTTCCGATTACAGGTCTCATTCTCTTCTCTTCCCCTTTTCGCGCTCCGTTCATTCCTGGTTTTTTTTTTTTTTTTCTGTTCCTTTCTTTTGCTTCTTTTTGGTGCTTTGGGGGTGTAGATGTTCTATGGAGATGTTGGGCAGCTGTACGTGTTGATGATCGAAGTGGTTCTTTACTTGTTAAATTACTGTTTAGCTAGTGAATCGGAATGTGTTGCCCCGAAATTGACGTTTTCAGGGCTTTTTGTGCTGTTGGAGATGGGTTTGTAATTTCTGATGACGCACTCTGCAAAAATTCCTTTTCTATTTAACCTAACCGTTCTCAATTTGGGATAGATAGTTTATGAGCTCCGCATTAAGTTTGTCTGATGATGCTTAAGTTCGTGAAATTCATGCATTTCTCCTGTGCGAGTTTCCTCTTTGAATTGGGTGAGACTAAACTGAGATATTCACCCAAAAGAAAAACCTCTGAGATGCTTCCTCGGAGGTGAATATGAAAAAAAGGAAAATTGTAAGGGCATGCAAGGGAGGGCAAACTTCTGGACCACCAGCTACTTAGAAATTGCAAGCTATGAAATTTGTGGCGCGTGTGTATAAACTGACTTTGCTTGGAATTTTTGCATAGAAATTACTGGCTGGAGGGCTGTACCTTATCTTGTTAATTACTTTCTTGGTACAATCAATATCTTGTTTGAATAAGCTCTGCACTTATGAACTGGAGGTAAATGACTGGTGTTTGGGTTCCCAATAGTGAATCTTGAAGAAGAGAGGGTTGTTTGGCTGCTTCTTGAAAAATTGCAAAACGAGCTAATTGATAGCTCTACTGTGACTAAACGTTTTCCTTCATTTTCTTGGTACTATTTTATTGAAATGAGCTAATTGGTAGCTTTACCGTGAATTAGTTTTTGCCTCTTTTTGTTTCTACTAGTTTATACGCCATTGAGCGACAAAGAAATATGAAAATCTTCGAATGTGGAAGGCTAACTATCTTTGATGTGTGCTAACAGTTCAGACAAGGAAGAACCTGATGCTGATGGGGTAAGCTCAATGCTTGGTCTTCACAGCTATTGGGATGCCGCATATGCAGATGAATTGACCAACTTCCGTGAGCATGGCCATGTGGGTGAAGTTTGGTGAGCATTCTCATACTTACAAGTGCAGAACACATTCTCTTTTCTTGTCATACATACTTTGAGTGAATTGTCATTCACTTGGATGGAGAAAATTTTAACCACGAAACCTTATATCTTGGGGGGATTGATTTTACGTTGGTGCTTCACTCATAACTTTGAAGACAGAATGGTTATTTGATGATGGCTTATTTCTTAGTACATCGGAGGCAAAATGTAATTGGGCTCATGATCTTTCTCCCCTTGTATTGTAGTTTTTTGCAATGGTGAGCATTGCCTGGAACTACATGGTGTTGTACTTTGGCAGTTCTTCGTTGTTTTCATAAAAATTTTAAGTTCAAGTCAACACAAAATTTATAACAACCAGTGCTAAAATCGCAAATGCTTCACCAATTCCTTTATAATGTTAAAAAGTAGTGAACAGACGATGAGGTAGGTAATTGAAGATTTTTATGACGTTGAATCCTCCTTTTTTTCCGAATTAATTTGTCTGACTAGCTGGGTACAATTGAAGGTTTGGTGCTGATGTTATGGATGTAGTAGTTACTTGGACCAGAAACCTCTGCCTTCAAATTGCCCAAGGTCACTTGCCAACTGATGCTGATGATGTCAAATATGAATCCACTGAAGATGATGATAAACATTTATGTGGCTGGAGTGTACTTGACATAGGAACAGGCAACGGTTTGCTTCTTCAGGAACTTGCTAAGCTGGGGTATGCATTTAGGACAGGGAGTTTGCCTGGATTATTAACATGTTCCTTGACCAAGACATAAGCTCTCTTCCTCCATTTCAGGTTTTCTGATTTGACTGGAGTTGATTACAGTGAAGGGGCAATTGACCTTGCCCGGAGCTTAGCTGATCGGGATGGATTTCCCAAT
>JAGVVM010004854.1:0-28514 GCA_019149425.1 Psidium friedrichsthalianum | reverse complement strand
CCATCAAGGACATGAAAATTGCACTCTCTCGTCACATTAGAGAAAGATTAAATTCCGTGTATGCTCGCAGACATGGGATTAGTATTTACACTGAGATGCTTCGACGTACCTTGACATGATAACGTACTCTCACAGTAGCTTCTTGTACTTAATTTCCCGTCTATTCTACAGCTTATGACGTGTGTGTGTGTGTGTATGAATAGAGTTCACCAACAATATGGGGAGCTTCCACTGGGGTTAGCAAATCAAGAATTGCGATTGGTACTGGTACGAGCAGCGAAGTTCGTTTTCGCCGTAGATGGGGTATCAGATGTCATTGATATCAGTTACATGCACTTGTCATGACACAGATGCACCCATCTATCAAAACAAGTTTTAAGGGCTTATTTTCTGTGGTGCCGGTCCTATCCCGGTACTGCTGGTTATGGCTATCCCCAACGAATTAAAAAATAAGTGGGCGCAATGATGTACTCTCCACGGACAAAATAGAAGAAATTCACAACGTTGCAACCCGTGAAAGAACGGGCTTTATCTGCATCTTGCAAAGCGCTGCTTTGGTACTAACTAGTGTTGCTCGATTTGGGATGTTGCAGGTTTTTGCGTTTTGCATTCTTGGCATCCCCTAAGGACTTGATTAGCTCACCCCAGGACGTAGCATCTGTCAGGGCTTAATACTAGATGAGATTGTGTTGTAACGAAGCTGCATTATTGTAGTGTAGGAGCTTCCTTGGAAGTGAAATATTTCAGATGGGTCGTTTTCCTCCATAATTGCACACAGCCAGGTGGGCAAAAGTCGCTCTCTTGTCATGCAGGCACAGTTAGTCCAACTCCTCCTACATTTATTTCGACTACCCACCTCCTTCTTCAAGCTTCTAACTTGCCAGGGTCACACCTGAGAAGAAGCCAGCAATGTATAAGGTGAAGACATCTTTAGCTTCCCGGATGGAATCAATAAACATGGGTATTGCGGTCCCATTAGGCATGTTGATGCTGATGCTGTTGCTCGACTTGTCGAGTTCAAACTTGGCCCAGGACAGAGCAGAGTGTGCTGATCAACTGGTGGGTCTCGCCACGTGCCTTCCTTACGTTGGCGGCGACGCGAGCGCTCCGACGCCGGATTGTTGCTCTGGGATGAAAATGGTCCTCCGAAAGAGCTTGAAATGCCTTTGCATTCTCGTCAAGGACAGGAATGATCCCGGTCTTGGGCTCAAGATCAATACTACTCTTGCACTCAGCCTTCCCACCTCTTGCCATGCGCCTGTGAACATTTCTCAGTGCACTGGTAAGTTAGTTCTGAGAAAGTCTCGTGTTCATCGCAAAATATATCTGCGTTTTGCGGCATTTTTAATTCTGAGAAATTCCCTCTTGTCCATTCCACAATGAATAGGCAAAGTGTTCGGCACTTTGCAGTATCTACCATGAAGTAGATGCATTGGATGCTAAGCAACTTTAGCTGATTCAAGGCATGGGCGGCTTCCGAAGGAAGTTGCACAGTTTCTACTAACAGTCTCCAGAACAAACTCGGCATGCACAGTTCTTGTAATAAAATTTCTCTGATTTTCGCCTTTTTTGGTTGAATGGCATAAATTCAGATCTTCTGCACCTCGCTCCGAACTCTACAGATGCTAAGATGTTTGATGGATTTGAGAAAAGCCTAGAGAAGAGAAATAGCACCATTCCCTCCAATGGTAACAACTCTTACACCTCTAGTTGTTAGCACCATTGAACTACATGAAAGTTTCCCTCCATAGGAAAGTTCTCCACGCGACTTCCTGGTGTTTTTGGTTGCAGCAGAGGGAAATTCCACTGATGGTACCGCAGGATCAACTGCTCAAATAAGGAGTAATCGCAGTGAAAGATCAAGAAAACCATGGTTGGCCACCTCAACTGTTGTTTCCGTAGCTCTTCTTCAGATCTTCACCAGACTTCGTCTTCGCTTCAAATCCAGCTAGAAGAGCTAGTGGCTTGATATAATTCGATACACCACAGTGAAGCACGTGCATCAAACTTGCACTCTGCCTGATCTATCTCCCTAGTAAATGTCCAATCCAGAGTCTTCCAGTGACTGACCAAGCTTCAAGCTCGGACCCAAGATATAGGTAAGGTACAATATGTTCATCGATATGGACAAGAAGAGAAGTCAATGGCTTAGATGAGTTGCTAGAACTTGCTTGGTAGTCTCTTCTTTGCCTTCTACATATGACCACAACATCTACAATGAAGTTTGTTCGGCTGACCTGGTGTGTTGTTAGTATATAATTTGGCTCTTTGACAGTCTAATGTCGGCCATCCTGCGACTTGACTTATCTATGCAGAATTGGATGGTGCTCCTGCGATATACTACTGATGTATTAACTTTGGAAATAATCGAACGAGCTGGTTTAATAGTCGGTCTACGGATTTAGATGTTGGACAAAATTGTTCTTTTTGTGAGTTCAAACGAGTGTGCCCAAAGGCTGCTACAAGCTTCCAAACCAAATGGCCCCTGCTAGACCGAAACCAAAAGCTACACTTGAAAGCTCAATTCCTTTCCTAGCTACTGCAGCTGCAACTATTTCCAAGCCATATGCTACCTATGGGAGCAAATAGCAGTGGGGTGGCAACTAGCTTTGCTTCTTTCATTTGCAAAATTAAGCGCACACTTTCATCTGGAACAGCCATTTCCTGGCTTCTCTTTCTTTTGGCTCAAACGTTTTAAATCTTTAGAATAGCTAAATAGAGTAGCTTATACAATAAAGCAGGGGAAAGCCTCAAATCTCGCCTCTTCCCTAATCGAACTTCCATTGCCAGACGATCATTAAGCGAGTTTGCAATCTCTCCCAAAAGGAGGACCTAATTACTGAATCGATTCTACGAAAAAAATAGAGGAAAAATGAGGAACACTTTGCAGATGAACTTTAGAAGATCCCCACCTTCTATAAAACCTTGAGGTTATAGATCATGGCACGACTTAAATTATTTCCTGCATTAGTGAATGGACGCATACATATAATGTACGTCAGACATCGCTTGATGCTTCCTTTTTTGTCGCCCCCACTGCTTTTTTTTTTTTATTGGCTCCCTGTTGCCCCACTGATAAAAAGAACTCTTGTCTCTTTCAAAACTAAGTAGTTTCAGAAGCTACAAAGCTGATTAAGAGACAGTCGCATTCAACAACCGTATTAATTAACTAGGTCAGCTAACCGATGTTGATCGATAACCTTTCTTCACGACATTTCTATCCAACATATGAGTTGGCCCGAAGAAAAACTCTTATCCAGAAATAGCTGCAATACCCAAAAATGGAATGCACGTTTCGGTATGGTAGCTTGCTGTATATACTCCCTTTATTGAATGGTCCGCACGCGAATCCAATGTTTTTGCATCGCCTTTGGATTTGATGGGTTCCACGTAGGTCCATACGATCCATATTGGGTTGGGGTTATTCTGCTCATATAGGCACATTGGACATGTACAACGTACATCTTGTTCATCAGGAGATGCTAAGAGCAATCTCAACTAGCTAATGAGTAACTGTGCTGGGTTTCGCAGTAGCTCCTTCGACAAAATATGAACGTTATTAGATGGGCCTGCAGTGTTCAGCCTCCCTCAGTTCTTACTGCATGTTTTTCATTGATTTGATTGAATAGTTCCTCAACTCAGTACCACTCTCATGTAATTCAATACCAATGAAACCGAAACCTTGTCTCAAACTGATCCGACACCGGTGGCATTGACGGTTGCTAATCGGCCAATACATCAAGAAATGACGCAGGCTCTCTCGGCTAATTACAGACTCTGGATGACACAGCATTAAGAAGCTCGATTAGAATGGCCCGATTACTAAATCACGGCGATGTTTCCGAATTACAGAGATCACAGGTCTTAGCTAAACTTGATTGGCTTGATGTTTCAACGCAAAGGCTAGCTAAGAGAGGACTCCAGACAGACAGAGTGGCTGATGGCAAATTGCACATTCATGAGGCAGTTCAGCACTAGATAGGGAGACTATGGATTAGGGCAGGCTTTGATTTCTCTGTTTGTCAAGGTTTTATGACCAGTAACATCAATACGAGTATAGGAATGGATGGAGATTGAGCAATGTCCAAGGACATGCACGCATGTGCACAATTTGCTTGAAGAGGATTTATGAGAGCCACATGATCACGCGAGTCACCACCACAGCAACGACTCAGAAGTAAATGAGAAACCCTTCCCAACCAACTGTACTCTACCCTCTCACTTTGGCTATTCAAGCATATGTGCGACGTGCCTGCTCCTCTAGATTGTACCGCCTTTTAAGAGGCGTGCGCGTATCTTTTTGAGCTGCTCGTTTCCTGAAAATTTAGCGATCGAGAAATATTTTTCTAAGTGCAAGTTATACATAATATAGATTTGGACGAAGAACCATTTTATTACTAACTACGTGCTATGCCTAGACATTTTTGCTGGCGTTGCAAATATTTTCGCCAGCTCGAGGGAGAGAAAAGTGCTTTTAATTTCCAAATTGTTGATTTTATGAAAGACCAACGAAGCCACACTATTTATATGTCGAGATTGGGAAAACAACCAACGTGGTTGGCCGGGTGGTGCGGGCCTTTCTCCTAAGTGATTAGAGGCCTTCTGGTCACGTATCCGAAAGCCTCCAGTTACTCATCGATTTTAGGAAAAAATAATCCAAAAAATCTTAAACATAATGTATGATGGCCAATCAAATCCTAAATATTTTTATTATGTCAATTTCATCTTAAAATTTTTGACGATTTGCCGATGTATTCCTTCTGACTAATTCAGATCGAAAATCGCTAATGTGGTGGTCCGGAATTGGATGTGGATGTTTTTAACATTTTTTTTTTATATATCTTCTCTTTTCTTCCTTTCTTGTTTTTCCTTTTCTTTTCTTTTTTTTTTCGCCTGTGGCCGATGACTGACTATAGTAGCCACATGCCACGAGCGAAAGGAAAAAAGAAGAAAATTTTAGAAAAGTTCCAAAAATCATTCACATTGACGCTAGTCATGTCATATACAATAGTCGACACCCATACCAGCGATTTCTGGCCTAATTTGGTCGTAAGAACACCTTAGCAAATTGTCAAAAAATTTCTAACTAAATTGTCACAATTGAAAAGTAGGTCACTACCACAAAAACCTCCAAACTAATACACCTATGACAAATTTACCTCAAACTAATTTTTTGATCACCAAAAATCTCAAACCGATACACCAGTGACAAATTTACCTCAGACTAATTTTTTGACCACCAAAAACCGTAAACTTGTACATTCATAACAAATTTACCCTATGCTGGTTTTCGCTAAATCGCGTTAATGCCACGAAAAATTTCAAATTTGTACACTTGTGAAAAACGAGGGGTAAAACCTCAAATCGGTACGCTCGTTAGCTGTCACGTGTTATCCAACTCGGCAATTTAATAGTAGAATTTAACAAAAATTAACGGAGGGTAAATTTATCATTTTTTTTTTTGTCGAAAAGGAGATACATTATTGAAATATTAAGGGTTCTTGCACGAAAGGCTCAATGAAGGGACATCAAAAACAAAGCAAATTTCAATGAGGTTGCGGAGGAAAAGAAACCCAGGTCGTCGGTACACCATGTGATCGGTGGCGTTTGGCTAGCCAGTCAACAACATGATTTGTTCTTCGGCTGCAGTGGCCAGAATCTCCTGGGCTCCGTAAATGAGCGCTTTAGCCTCCAAAAAAAAAAAAAATTTTGCGATAAATTTATCACAGATGTATCGGTTTGAAGTATCTCGTAGTTTAACCCTTGAAACGTTTAGGACTGAATTGACCAATGTAAAATAAGTCTATGATTTTTTTTTTTTTTTTTTGAGAATTGAAAAGATAGATCCGAGACTTTTTGGATAATTTTCTCCGACAAAGCTTGTCGTTCTCAAAGCGCCCTCTTTCTAAAAAACGAACATGTTTCCTCTTTAAGTAAGACTTAGCTCGCGTCCCCGACTCACTCGTTAACAAGACCTTTCGTTTTTATTCATTAACTTTTGTTCCACGGCCATTATCATCGGACCTATTGGCAGATCAAGAGCCAAAGGCAAAGCGTTCAAATTGATGCACAAGCGTGCTGGTTTTGAATGGGGGACGCAGGCGGTAGGTGGAGGCTGGAGCTCTCCGGATGACAAGCATGACCCTCACCTTCTTTTAGTGGGTTTGTTGGGACCAATGGTAGTGGCCAACTTCGTGGTAATTAAATTGCAGACTCCTTTTCCACAAGAAATAATTAAATAAATAAAGTGAATGGGTTTTAATTTAGGAGGAAATTAACGATAGCGCCGCAGAAGAAGTGGACAAGGAGTGTTGTTGTTTTCGCACGGGAGCAAGTTGGCGATGATGTCCGCCTGAACGAGGGAACCTGTCTCGTGCTCTCATCCCGGGAGAGAGGATACGTAACTTCTTGGTCCCCAATCGGAATGGAATCTTTCGCCGATCGCTGGCGCGACGATCCAATCAGAAATTTTATGGACGGTGTTTCTCAATCAATCCGTTGAAAAGTATTTTTATTTTTCCGTCGGATTTTTAAAAATGGATCGGTTTCCACGTGAGCAAAGGCAAGAGACAATACATCCGAGTAATTTGCCATAATCCCTTTAATTTTTCCTTTTGGTCGAAGCCATAATCCCATTTATGAAGTACCTTCTTTTTTTTTTTTTTTTGGGTATTGCGTGTCCAGATAAAGATCTAATGTCGATTTGTTTCAATTTGTCCCGATTACAAGGTGGGACCAGGCAATCACGGACCGGAGTCTCTTGGTATCACGGGGCGGACTTCTTGATCTAGAGAAGGAAAAAAAATATTCTAATGGAATCGTCACTCGCGTTCACGGGTTGGCGATGAATCATAAGTGAAATTAAGAGTGTGTCTTAATCCATTTTTCTATAGTCCCACGCCATCCGGAGTTGTAATTAATTAAGCCCCTCAAAGAATCGAACGAGTGATTAGAGGAGATTTCGATCCTTTTCAGTGAAACCCAGTGGAAACCGCACAATTTAATGAAACGAGATTGGCGAATAAGTCTTAATAGAGACTTAAGACGGAGATCTAGCTGTTAGGGACGTGGTAGATGTTGCGAAACTCGCATAAGAAAATGAACAGAAGAATAAAATAAATGAACACCATATTTAAATGGTTCGGCGGGGTGACCTACGTTCGCGACAACAACTACACATTTTAGAGTATTAAGCCTGTGATGGAGATATGTCATGGCTTTTAGACATTTTGAAAAATAAAAATCCGTGAGGGAACCAGACTGTCCATCACTGGTCCAATTACATGGAATTGAGAACCGAACCGAATTAGCCGGTTCGGTCCGATCTGGTCAGTTTTTTTTTTTTTTTTGGTTGGGCTCACCCCCTGATATTTTCAAAGGTAGCCAATCGTCTCCTAGAAAGAATTTGACTTATGTAGGGCAAGAAAAAGGAGTTTTAAGACCGAGACCTCAGCTTGTCGACAGCGGTTCATCACCTTCGGCTGCCTCCTATTTCGGCGCGCGAACGACACGACAACTTCGCATGTGAATCTTTTTTCACGTTCCCACTTACAGAACGAACCCCACAATCATTTCAATCTCCACTGTCCCAGTGTCCCTCCCTACCTACATCCATCCACTAAGTTCATTAAAAACAAAAAAACAAAAAAAACAAGCAAATGTTAAGGAAAAAAGAAAAAGTTACTGTGAAATTCGTTTCACGAGCCCCCTTGCATAAATTGAAGAGGACCGCACA
Organism: Psidium friedrichsthalianum; assembly: GCA_019149425.1. Lineage (NCBI taxonomy): Eukaryota > Viridiplantae > Streptophyta > Magnoliopsida > Myrtales > Myrtaceae > Psidium > Psidium friedrichsthalianum. Next base: position 20,779 of record JAGVVM010004854.1, on the reverse strand, counting down.
AGCCGTTGAGCTTCACCGTGCGCTAACACCCACGATGGTTTCCAGGACGTGCGGGAGCCCCGTGTGGAGACTGCGCTGCTTGCTCGCGGCGGCGGCGATTGCGGCGTCGTTGATAGGGTCGGGGCGGTCGGACCTGGACCAGGACCGGGCGGAGTGCGCGGACCAGCTGGTGGGGCTGGCGAGCTGCTTGCCGTACGTGGGCGGGGACGCGAGGACGCCCACCATAGACTGCTGCACGGGGCTGAAGGCGGTGCTGGACAAGGGCAAGAAGTGCCTGTGCATCCTCATCCGGGACCGGGACGACCCCAACCTCGGGCTCAAGATCAACGCCACCCTCGCCCTCGGCCTCCCCTCCGCCTGCCACGCCCCCGCCAACATCACCGAGTGCATCGGTACGTGCCCGTCTCCCTCCCTAGAGGGCTTGACGACACTCCTGATTGATGTTTAATCCAACTGAGCAAAATGGTTCAGATCTCCTGCACTTGGCGGCGAACTCGACGGATGCCAAACTGTTCAAGGGAGCCACGAACAGCAGGACCGTGAGCAGCAACAGCACGGCCACCCCAGCTGCCACTGGTAATTATTCATCATTAACACATTATTCACTCTTCACCTAACAAATAAACATAAGGAGATCGGCATGTTTAATAGGTTCCTCAAATTCTGCAAAAACCCGATAACTAGTTTTTTGATGGACGATCGACAATTGCAGCAAATTCCACGAGCAGCGGTGGTGGATCAGCTTCGGAAGCGAAGAGCCACGGCGGGGACCGGACGACGAAGAGGTGGTGGATACTGGAGATCATGTGCGGTGTCTTGATAGTGTTGTCAACGTCGAATCGAATGGGGGGTGCCTGATTCGATTTGCAGTCGCTCTTTCTTTCTTTTCTTTCTTTTTTTTTTTTCCCCCTTGTGTTCGACACAGACGATGGTGTTGTCTTTGATTAGAAGATCGGTCCAAACCCTTTCCATTTTCGCTGGCTTACGATGTGCGCCATGTGAGGGTTGAATTGAATAAAGAAGGACGATGCACATATTCAGAGTAGGATCAATCCACAGATGTCGTGCAGGTACTGTCGGGGTCCATTTCTCTACCGATTAATGCTCCGGTGAAGGTAAAAAGATTTGTTTGCTTTGCCCGGCTTCGATTTGCAATCTTATGACTCGACATTACTCTGGATTTGGTTAAGAGGGCGATCTCCAATTTAGCGAGAGAAATTTCGATACTCGAAACACCGCCGACTTCATGAATCAAAATAGGCACTTCTCCTTACTCGATCCTTGAAAAGAAAATTTTGTGAAGGGGCGTTTCGATAGCCGGGGAACTTGCTACTCGTTATCCATTAAAAGGTATGGTGCGTTACTAATTGCCTGTTTGAAAGAATGCCTTAAGAGGCGACCCTGAGAAATGCCGAGTTGGGCTGTTTGAATCATCGATCACAAGTAGAGGCCCGGAATCCATGCCTTTCAAAGCTCTTTGCCGATGGGGTGAATTTGAAAGTTTAATCGATCACTTTGGAGCTGCTCATATTGCTAATTAAACTTATATCCGAAATCGAATAATCTCTTGTGGATCTCGATCATTCCGAGTGTGTTCCGTAGACCGTCGACGCGACCTTGAGAAGTTGCTGGGGAAAATGGATTTGATCTATGTTATGCCTTTTATTTTTCGCGCATGTTAATTAGGTTAGGGGTGTTCGTAATCATATTTATAAATTCAGCATATTTTGCTGGAATGGTTCCTAGAATGGAGAACAGTCTTTTGCCAACATAAACCCAATCCGGCCTATCCGTTTCACGGGCCTAACTTTTTACGCAGCACAATGCAAATTTTCCCATGTTGGGCCATTGTGATGATGTGATTCTATACTTTTTGACTAAAGATTAAGGGAAAATTGTCAAAAAAATCCTAAATTATTGCACTTTTGTCAATTCAATCATGAACATTTTAATTTTTTCAATTGAGTCATAAACATTTTTTTGTTTTGCCAATTGACTTCATCCGATCAATTTTAGCCAAAAATCGTCGTGAACGCCAAACGTTCTATGTGGATATTTATTATTTTGCAAATTGTTTGACTATTTTTTCCTTCTTCTTTTTTTTGTTTTTGTACATCCAATCACCAGGGTATCGGGCCCTTCCCAGACCCATACAAGGGCATCATGGCCCTTGCCCAAACTAGGTGAGGGCCTTCGTGCCCTCATCGACCAATAGGTGAGGGTTACAATGAGGGTTACAAGGCCCTCGCCCGAACCAAGTGAGGGTCGCTAGCCCTCGCCAGTGGCTACATCCAATCACAGGCCACTGGCGAGGGTAACAGGCCCTCACCAAATCCAGGCAAGGGCATCGTGGCCCTCGTCCAGACTTGTTGAGGGCCTCCGTGCCTTCGTCAACCAACAGCTGAGGGTCATGAGCCCTTGCCTAGACCAGGCAAGGGTTGCTGGTCTTGGTCGGTGGCTAGCGATTAGATGTAAAAAAAAAAAAAGAAGAAAAAATATTAATAAAAAATCAAAAAATATATATTATTAAAAATTATTCACTTTAGTGCCGGCCGTGCCACGTAAGACAGTTGGCTTCCACATCAATGGTTTTCGGTCAAAATTGGCCGAATGGACTCAATTGGCAAAATGTGAAAAGGTTTAAAACTCCATTAGCAAAATTAAAAGATTAAGGATTGAAATTGGTAAAAGTACAATAAATTTAGGACTTTTTGGACAATTATCCTCAAAATTAAACATGTAAAGCTAATAAATGGAGTTAGCATTGTTATCGGCTACATAAATGACCTTTGCAAAGCGAGCCACCCCATACCTAATAAATTTGGCCTCATGCTTCGTATGTATGTACGTACAACGTGGATGTCATGTCGTATTTTGCCTTCTCCCAGGTCAAAGGTCCGCACATCGTAAAGCAGGTCATATGTAGTGTGAACATGGTACGCGGCCGTTAGATTGTGCTTGTGTCCTAAAGCTACGACGACCCAAGAATAAACATCCCACAATAAAATGCACAACTTGTCAAAACTATGGACGCCATGTAAAGACATATAGGCCCTATTTGGTTACTGGGGTATGAAACCATTGATTAGAAATTGGATTTCTAGGCCCTTTTTTTCCGGGACAATCTGATTTAGATGAAATGAAGTGGAATGGACATCGAGACTGGAAATGCAATTTTGGTTCCATTAACATGGGGAGGAGCTTCGACAAAAAAAAAAAAAAAAACCATGGGGAGGAGCGAAAAGAAAATCGAAAATGACTTTGAGGGAGTCGATGAAAAGAGAAGTACATGGATGAACCATCAATGGCGGCTTGAATTCGACATTGGGATACAATCGAGGTGGTAAGTATTACGCAGCCGCTTTGGCTTACTAATTTACCGATATTCCATATTGAATTTTGAAACCATAAAGTTCTAATTATGAATAGGCATGGTCTGATTTCGAGGTGTCGCAAATGCGGTATAATTGCGAAATTTTCTCGTCGCGGATCTTACTTCAATTCCGTTGGCGGCCTCTAACAGATGGAGCCTAAAGAAATCGTGTGACTTGTGATGGCTCTTTTGAAGGTTTGAAAAAGCTGAGGTTTCCGCATGAGGTCACGCCATGGTTTGTGCACATACATTTCGGAGAGAGAGCCCGGAAGATTCATAAGGCCGACAGGAATGGTCATAAGAAACTTAAAGAAATCGACAACACCAAGGAAGTTGGCAATATATTATATTATACTGCTCTTTATGTTTGTTCATTCAACCCACATTTCCTACGAGGTCCCTTGCACACCTCTTTTAGCTTATCTTTGAACACTATCTTAACTTCTCTGTGCCTTCCTTCTATTGTTTCATGCCAAACTCGTGCTTGTTACTATATATAGGCGTCGATGCGGGGGGTTCTCTGCTCATTGATTCAGTAACAATCTCAAACACCCTTCTCAAGCCAAAGCCGACACTGCAAAATGGAGCAGCAGCACAAGGAGGTTCCGGCCTCATCGACCCACGCCAACAGTAGAACGAGTGAGAAGGGAAGAGAGAACGGGCAAGACGAGAATGACAATGAAGAGGCTGGATGCAGACGCAAATGCAGACATTAAATGAGTTGGCAGACGCTTTCATCAGGAACTTCCGGAACCAGTTAAGGATTCAGCGCGAGGAATCATTTAAACGGTTCCAAGAGATGATCTCCAGAGGAGTATGAACGATGACTGCCTTTGTGTCCATCGGAACGTGAATCCAATTGGTTGCAGGGCAAGTGACGAATGTTCAATGACAAATCATATTATAGTTTTGGTACTTTCTTGTCTTGAAATGGTTAACCATATAAACTACATTTTTAAGTCGTCTCTCTAAGAATTATACCTTGCAATAAGGACCATCTCGAATGTCATCATACATATCCTTGCATTTTATTTTAGGCCACTTCTTTTGCCCGCTCTGGACTGTCCTTATGACCGGACTAAGAATTCAAGCTTAGTCAGGCAAATCCTCGGTCCGGTCCTCGCACTCCGATTTGGAAAAGCAGTCCTCTTGTCGACGGCAATTCCAGTAGTCCATAATGACTGATATGGGAGTCGCAGTTAAAATGATTGCAACGGCAATGCAACGGCAAAGCTCGACGAGGATGTCTAGCTCCAGCTGAACCTGATGGACCTCTCTGCCTTCTGAATGAAGCAAACTTATGAGCATCATTGATTGGTAGGAACATCATGCCCAAGATTAGAACGAGGGAGCATGTAGAATCAATTGCTCGGGAAAAAACCAACTGTATGAACCAGGGAGATCCAAAACGTATTCACACATGCTTGAAACACTCCCCCTGAAGCCTATCAGCGGCTTAAAGCGCAAGAAATGGGATGATCTAACTTGTATCACGGCCGACATTCGAAATGGATGAGAAGAAAAGTAAAAGTACAAAATAAGCTGCTTCTAATAAGAGGTGTCTGTCAGTTCAATCACCATCAAAATGTTACAAGAAACCATGAAAAGTTATAATTCCTTAGCTTGGGGGACATAAGACCCCTTGTATAAAATGGGGAGGACAAGAAACTCATCAACCTTTCGAAACCCTACGAAAATGGGTCACTAAGAATATGCCTATTGAGGAAAAAAAAGGAATAGCGGCCAACAGAAAAAACCCTTACACTCCCAACAGATATTCTACAACCCATCCACCCACCCACCAGAATCGACAAAGACGGGAATGGATTGATTCGAGGAAAGAAATGGGAAATGTCTAATCCAAACCCATCAGCATTCCAAAACCCGCCATCTGCGCATGCCACCAATATGAGAAATACATCCCCCTCAACGTGTGAGACATACTATCAAACAGTATAAAGCTTGAACCACTTAGACAAGACAAAGACATAATATAACCAGCAGAAGCATGAATGCCACTGTCGCACTTCAGAAACACGGAAGAGTAAATTTCATTACTTAATCCCATGCGCTGGTGACACCAGGGCCATAACCTCCTCCTCCATAGCCTCCCGATGATCCTCCATACCCTCCAGATGATCCTCCATACCCTCCAGATGAACCTCCATACCAACACTGTTGCTGCCGCCGCCCCCACCATAGTAGTCAGATCCACCCCTATTGAAAGATCCATCCCTCCGGAAGTCACGACCACCAAACCGGCCTCCACCAGAGCGACGATTCCTTCCTCCGCCAAATGAGGACCTAGCAGCATACCTGGAGAGCCAAGCTGGAACTTCCTGATTTGCTTCTTGCATCAGCTCAGCTAATGACCTCGCCATTGATGAGTTATGCTCATTAAAGAAGGCAGTAGCTAAACCAGACTTCCCTGCTCGTCCTGTTCTTCCAATGCGGTGGACATAATCATCTATGTCATTCGGAAGATCAAAATTGATCACATGGGAAACGTGTGGAATGTCAAGACCACGAGCTGCAACATCCGTAGCAACTAGAATTGGAGTCCTGCCACTCTTAAATGAGCGAAGAGCTGATTCTCTTTCCTGCAAGCATGAAAATAGAGTCGATTATAAGTCAACATATGTCATACAGAGGAACAAATTCAAAGAATAGAACTTTCTACAACTAAAAATCAAGGTTGTCCAATCAGTGATGAAAATACAATGTTGCCTTGCGTCTCACAGTGCAAACACAAATGTTAATGAGGACAATCTTCACCAATTTTATTACGAGAAGGTACATCAATGTTGAATCTCTCCCCCCCCCCCCCCCCCAAAAAAAAAGACCCAAAAAAAAAAAACCTTTTTCCCTCTCCCTCCCTCTCTCGCAAACTCAGCCTACCGCACTCCTTTGTTTGAGATCTCGCATCACCTATAAATGGATGCAGTGAGATGCAAACAAGCAGAAGACTGAGAATGCAGGACCAGAATAAGATGTATTTGCAGCAGATGGACAGCACCATTTAATGTTCAAGTACAAGTAGCAAGCGAATCTTCTTGGTGCCTAGAAGTCAAACTTAGGCGCGCCCCCCCCCCCCCCCCCCCTTCCCCCCCGGCATGGGGTTGCTTCACCCAGGAATATAACTTAGATGGCGTCCTAGACCCCTCTCAATGTTGGCACAAGGCCCATCTGTCTGCCATTTTATGTTTTTCTACTTAATACACTTAAAAGTCGCCAACTAATAAAAGACTCTAGAAGCAGTAACCCATAACCTCAACCACTGTTTTTTCTGGTCTGTATTAGAAACCTTTAAGTCGGCCATGGACGTAATTGCTTTAACTGACACGTGGATTTCTTTGAATAGTAAATTAGGTCATTTTTTTTTCTTTCCCAAAAAAAATTAGGTCATTTTTCAGCTTTGAGCTCTTTTTGCAAATAGTTTAGCATCCCTTGATGAATTTTTATGTGAGAGAGAGAGAGAGAGAGAGAGAGTCCTTGATGTTGCACATAAAACACTTAAATTACAAACAAGAATACTGACATGACAAGGAGAAAAGCAAATTCTAGTCTCTGTGAAAACCAAGTGTAAGAGAGCTTTATGCCATCAGAGTACAGGAAACTGCACGAGCAGGACAAGTTGAAAGCTATAAAGTTCAGTCACCCCAAAGAAGAGAAAAGCTTCTGCTAAAAGTAGGAAGGCCATGTCTCAGCTAGAAGTGGATCCCAGTGATCGAAGTACATCAAAAACTTACACAATTCTTATTGGAACAGAAAGAACTGAAAAGAGGTAGAAACTATTGCACCCTTAAAGAAGATATTAGTTCGACAATCCTTCAGAGAACCTATAATCCAAACCATTTTGGACTCCATATAATTCTCATTATGATACCACATCTTTGTGTAATAGCCTAATAGGGACTTAGCAGGAAGGGGAAAGACTATAGATAACAAAGAGATCAGGTATGAGTTGGAACTCCTCATTGAAACTCATCATGACATAATCATGTACCCTCACAGAATGCCAATTTTGAATCACTTGGCCATTTGAACGTCTTGAATGATATTTCAATTTCATTAACTAATGCCAACTAAAATCATAATCTGTCAACAGAGCAACTCTTATATATGGATCACTAGGCCATTTGAGCATCTTGAATGATAGTGCAATTCAATACCAACACCAACTAACGTCATAATCTGTCAACAGAGCAACTCTTATGTATTGGGATGCTCACAAAAAAGCAAATGCCATCTACTTATGAAAAAACTTGCCGACTTATCAACTTGTCCAGCAACAAAATGAGATAAATGCCTATGCAACATTTAAAAGCCACAGCAGCTTTCCAGTTTCAAATATCAAGTCATGTAATTAACTAACCAACCCATTGAAAAAGGTAATCAATAAGTTCGAGAAAGGAGGCATATCTTCAATTCTTTAAAGATAAACAGCAATGCAATTTTTAAAGGAAGAGGCTAACAATAAGTTTCAACTCAGGTGGACATTTCTTCATACATATAGAACAGTAAATTCAAGTCTTAAAGCTCTTCTCTCACTGTATTCTGTTAATAGCATGACAGGTATCAAATTTCATTAACAAATGTGGAAACCCAATCATCACCAGCTCGATAAACAAAACACAAACTCTCAATGCAGCATTCATGAATAATTGCACTAGGCTATTTAGGCATGATTTCCTTTATAGAGTATCCTTTAAAGTATAAAGATTAGCAAAAGCTACACATGTAGAGGTTATTGAAGACTACTTGATTTTGTGGGGAAAAAATTATCACATAGAACAAGCATGATTCAACCCCCCCCCCCCCCCCCCCCAAAAAAAAAAAAAACAAACAAGCATGAGGACGTCATTTATAAGAAGCCATCAAATTTAGGATAAGAAAAGTATTTTCACACTTTTTCCATAGACTTTGAAAAAACCCATTTCTAGGGTTCATTAATATGGTTCCACAAAGTACTACAAATGTACGGAAGAATGAGCCAGGAAGGTGGACCTGTTGGGTTCTATCTCCATGAATTGAAGTGGCTGGGAAAACCATTACTGCATAACCAGTTTTCTAGAGAATCGGCCCCCTTCTTTGTCTCGACGAAAACCAATGTCAAAGATTGCTGCAAAAATCAATGGTCACGCCAATGTTAAAAGGATCAGCCCAGAATGTAAAGAAAGAATAACAATAACAAAAAATTAGTAACTGAAAAAAAAAATGAAGACAGAAATCAAAACTTTTTCTCATCCGAAGTGATATATACTCATAGGTCTCAACTTAATAAATTAAAAGGAAAGACTTCCTCCCACCATACCTTCCCCTGAACAGCAGTGTCTCTTTGCGCGTGAAGAAGATCCATGAGATAACTCCTTTTATCAGAATCATGAACAAACTCAACTCTTTGGATAATGAGATCAGTGCTAGACCCAACTCTTCCAACAGCCAAAAAGATATAATTATATAGAAAATCAGAGGCCAATCTCTGCATAAAACCAAACAATATAACATGAATGTTGCTAAATAAATCCGTATCAAGGATATCCATTACATTACAACCCATGACATATATAACCAGCAAAAGCAAAAGTAAAAGATTGAGATATTATACATAATTATACATCAAGAATTAAGTGCTACAGACACAAAAGCAAACACCAAAACCTATCAATGTAGAAGCTCATCAAACAATGTAAGACTGAAAGGACTAAGGTTGACTCAACAAGTTTCCAGCTGCACCACTCCATGTGAACAACTCCTAATTATCATAGTTTTTCCTTGAAATGTGCAGATCAAACAATATATACTTAAGTTCCTTACCCAAAATACACACACACACACACACACTCACTCACTCAAGTACCTTAATGACCAATTGTTAAAATGGATCTGATACATTAGCAAAGCATTTACCGTCAAAAATAAAATCCTATCACCATTAAGAAAAACATTGCCAAAACAGAGGCTTGGGAGGCGGCACTGAATTTACATGCTATTTTCGATTAAGACATACCTGAATTTCCTTAGGGAAGGTGCACTGAACAACATTGTTTGTCTTTCTCCACTGGGAGGCATGTCCATTTGTTCCACTATTTTTCTTATCTGAGGCTCAAAACCCATATCAAGCATTCGATCAGCCTCATCCAGCGTCAAATATCTGATCATCTGTAACGAAACTCTAGCTCTCTCCAGCAAATCTACCAGTCTCCCAGGAGTAGCAACAAGTATATCCACACCTCTCTCCAATTCCCTTAGCTAAACATATTCAAAATCACCAGTTAGTATATAGAGTAGAATATTATGCATTAACAATAGCTTGATACATCACAACACAAAATAAATATTGGCCAAATTCAAAACGCTGACACCCAAAGAACAGAAGAGAGTAAAAAGACAGCATCAACGAGAATGCAACTGAGCATTCTACCTTTCAAACACCGTCATTTTTTAACTTAAAAATAGCTTTAGAAACTAAGCACTGATCTGCGGTCAAAATAAGGAGACAAAACACGTCTGAAGACAGCAAAAATAGAACAATAGCATGTTTGAGAAGGGGAAGCATTCAAAAGATACTTAGTACATCTGCTAATCACTTTTTCACCAGAATCTCCACTTAAATTAAGAATATCCTGAATCTCCAAAAAATGTTAGAAAGCGATATCAGATTTTGGATGTCGACATTTGTATACTGAATAGATTTTAGATGTTCAAGCTAAAAAAAGAGTCCAAGTGTGAGTCAACAAACACAAAAAGCAAGTCATGAGTAGAAAACATTCTAAACAGGTGCCATTACATTCTTGGAAGCTAACAAGTTAGTGACGATTAAACTTTACCAGAAAAACATTATACGTGGATCATGTTACTGCAGAATCTGGGTGATGAGGAACAAGAGGGAGGGGGGGAGTACCAAACCTGTTGAGTTATTGCGCTCCTCCATAAGCAACAACACCCTCACACCAGTTTGATAGGAAAACTTTCTAGCTTCTTCATGTATCTGCGTGAAAATCACATAACTACATCATGATAAAATCAGCAAGGAAAGATGAAGAGTTGCATAATTGATAAAGAACACTTACTTGCATTGAAAGCTCCTCGTAGGAGAAAGGAATAAGAGCAAGCGGGTAGACAGTTCGTGCCCCACGTGGTGGCCTCTGTACTTGTGGGACCGCTTTTCATTATACCACTAATGATTGGAAAACAGAAAGCAGCTGTCTTGCCAGATCCAGTTTGGGCACAGGCCATCAGATCACGCCCTGACAGGGAAATGGTATGGCATGTCGTTGCACAGGTGTTGGTTTTACATACTTACACCTCCGAATGTTCTGATTAACAGCTTCACCGAGATCAATTTCTGCAAAAGTATTAACTGGAGGGGGTACATTATCCCCGCTTGTCTCCACCGGAATATCTTCATATGCATCAAAATGATCCCAGAATTTTCTTGCTCGTCAAAAGGTTGCTCCGAATCCACATCATCTCCAAAAGGATTCACACTCCCGGTCTCTCCCGCCACCCCAACTCCCACCTTTGCCACCCCATCCACCAGCACGGCCGCCACTGCCGCCACCATATCCTGCCCGAAAATCATTCCTAGAGCTCCCCAGCGTGGCCCGCCAGAACCGGGCCGATCAGAAACCAGGAGTTGGCCCAGTATAGCATGTGCTGGTGGATCTGCGGAAGGTGGACGGTTCCTCAGATGTGGAGGGACATAAAGCACGTCGACCGGGAGCTGTACCAGCAACAGCAGCACCATTGTTGGCAGAAGATCCAGCCCCTACATTGTCAGCTGCGGAAGACGCAGCCAAATCTGCCCATGAAGCTCGCATATCTCGATTGAAACACCCTCGCTTGAATTTTCACAAGCAAATATATCCCAGAACTTAAAAAAAAATCAAAGTGAAACACTTCTCCCGTTCGATTTCTACAATACAAATATAAAACAGCCTCCCTGAGGAAGATAAATGTCAGCTACGTCAGCGATTTCAAAACCTGATGGAAAAAAAAAAAAAAGTAAAGATCATCAAATCAAGAGGCAAGAGCAATAACGCAATAAAAATCAACAGAAATATAAACTTTCCAAAAAGGCAAACCGGGATTGCAAGACGAGATGAAGCACGACAGAAAATCCAAAAAATCCAGGGACAAACAAAACCGGTCACGCATTAAACCCCGAAAATCCCTCAATTCCAGACCGCATCTTCCCTATTCTCTCCCATCCCTCGCACAGCGTCAAAAATCAACAGCATCGAAGACACCAAGCAGAAAGACGCAATCACGGAACGCGATCTAGCACGTCCCCGGGAGCGGACGCGAAATGCAGCCAAAGCAAACCCCGGAGCACCCCAAATGCTCGCGATTCCCACCCATGCACATCCCCGTTGTAAGCGAGACGCGCGCGCGCGCGCGCAGACCGCCCGCCGAAAGGGGGAAAGAGAAACGAGAGAAGAAGAGGCGAGAAGCAGAGAGAGAGAGAGAGAGAGAGAACCGAAGAGGAACTAGCCGCGAGGAACCTGTGCTCGACGACGAAAGAGTAGCGTAGTTAGAAGGAAAGATTGATTGAAGATCCAATGACGAAGAGAAGAAAACCCTAGGTAGAGACTACGTTTTAACGCAGGACCCCAAATCCAAAATATCTCGTTCCCTCTATAAACAAGAGCCCGAAGCTGCTCTCTCTCTCTATCTGACTTTGCGGTATTTTTTTTTTTCTTCTTCTCGGAGTCCTAGTGCTTTCTGGCCTTTAATTAAAAAAGAAAAAAAAGGAAAAAATGAAAATGAAGGAGGCGGAGATAAAATTAGGCAGTCCTTTGCATAAAATAGAGGCTGGCGTCATTATTCGGGGGACGAGCGGCTTAAAGAAGACCAGAGGTAATTCTGCTCGAAGGGGTTTCTGCGCCCCACTGGGCCCGTATTGGGCCCGAAAGATCTGGGCTGATTCTCTTTTCCATTACGCTGTACGGTGTGGTTTAAAGGTAGTTTAATGAAAAATTCTGCTCGCATCCGCAGGATTTTTTCTTGACTTGGTCTTCATGAAGAAACGTTACGTCCTTGGGCTGTACGGCACGTGCAACGGCAACCTTACTTTTGATTATTCTACGTATTTCGAGCGTTTATGTCCAAATCCAGTTCGATATTTCTCGGCCGTTAGCTTACTCGATAAAAAAAAGAAAGCGACAAAAACCATTGGGCCAACCATTATAGAGAAAGGAAAAAGATTTGTCTTGTTTAACCCCTTTATTTGTATCCTATATGTGATTAAGTACTTCTGCAACATGTCTAATCGAATCATTAACTTGTATATTTTCTACATTTTAAGTCTTGGCACGTTTGGTCTACATCGAGACTTGGGCACACGTAACAACACTTCTGGAATAGAATTTTTGCTCCAAAAGTACTTTTAAAACAGATCCATTACGGTGCGTAACTTTCGGAGCAGAAAATCTATTTGGCTACATAATGTCATTTTTTCTGTTTTGGACCTTTTTTTTTTTTTTGCTACAAAGGTAGTTTTGGAACCACTTTTTCCACTTTCTCTTAAGCAAGTTTTGTAGAGCAAAGTGTTGCCATTTGTGTTCCCTAAAACAACATCCTTTTAATTGAAAATAAGGAAAAAAACAACTCTTGTAAATGGATCAGTTCAATGGAAATCTTAAAACTTATCATGATGAGCGCAGTTGAGTCATAAAACTCGAAAAAAATGTAACAAATCTTAAAATCCGTCAAATTGAGTAATCGAGTCGTTTGTTAATCCCATCCCAATATTGCTAACAAAAAATGCCAAACAATCGTTTTTTTAATTATTTTCTCCTCTCATTACATGGCCTGGACATGTGCAAAAGATAAAAATAAATGGCCTCATTTTGTCCAAATCTAATTTCTTAAATCAAAATTTTAATTTTCTTATGTAAAAATAAGCAAAACGTTTAAAAATAAACCCCCCCAAAAAAAGAAGATACTCTTCTTTTTCCTTTTTTGATTTTTTCACTTAGTATTATGTAACTTATTGAAAAATTTGTATTAAATATTAGTTTGGACCAAAAAACATCATTTTAGTAGTCAGCTTCACATAGGAGAGTAAAAATAATAACAAAAAAAGCCATTATTAGCATTTTCGTTAGCCAAAATTGATAAGGTTGATAGACAGGAACTCTATGCACCGACTGACAAGGTTTATGAGTTGATTGCCACTTTTGCAAATTACGGATTCAGTTACATTTTCGTGATAAGTTTTAAAACTTTTAGTGCCAAGTACCACTGTGCCTCTCTTAAAATTTAGCCATAAAAAAGAGAAAGGAAGAGAAAGATCACGGCCACACACACCAGGTTACTTGATTGCGCGACCCTCGGACCATTATCATAGCGTTAAGACTTACGCCAATTCCTCTCGTGGCAATTGGCCACACAGCAAAAACAACCATCGTAGATAACATTGTCTCTAAAGCACGAAACCTAACTCGAAGGTAAGCGTATAGTTTTCGGAAAACTACATTGCAACCCAGAAATTAACTTTCAAGCTTTCCAATCTACTATGAAGAAAGCTTGGAAGTGTGAAAGTGTGAAATGCGAACAAATCCTATCAGGTATTTTTCAGTTTACATTCCCATCCGTAGAAGAAAAAATCAGAATCCTCGAGTTAAGCCCCTGGTCCTTTTCCTCGTCACGTGCTCCTACTTAGACCCTGGGAGCCTAGCATTCTGCCCCAATGCATTAAATTTATTGATACATGCCCCTTCTGGATGCACATCCAGGGTTTACCTGTTGAGGGAAAAAAAGAAGAGGTAATAAGAAGTATAGCTGAAAATGTGGCGAAGTATTATCTGTGAAAGTTGAATCCAAGGGATATACAGCGCTGTCGGTAGGAAAGCAAAAGTGTTTTTGAAACTGTCATCCCCTTTGGAGTCGGGAATGATTTATAGTTTTAAAGGGAGGAAGCATTGGTTAGATTTTCGTTACGAGAGATTACCATCTATTGTTACTCCTGTGGAAGATTGGGGCATTATGCCCAGAAATGCCCTGATATTCCTTATGATGAGGCTTCTTCTCAAATGATGATAATCTGTTATACGGGTCTTGGCTGAAAACTGAGTTTAACGTACATCCGTCCTTTTGGAAGGCATTCTATGATCCATGTTTTAGAAGAGGATATGGATGAGGAATGTGTCCCCAAAAACCCAAGTAATCAAGGAACAGGGGAGTACTCTACAACTAGTCAGGTAGTTCTAAAGGAAGGGACAACTCTAATACGGAGGAAAGAGGGAAGAGGAAAATGTACCAAGATGTTGTTGAATCTGCTGAAATACCCAGGTGGGGTAGAAACCATGATGTCCAACCTAGCTCCCCTCTACTCTTACTAGAGCTCCCTCAATTCAAAATGTTTAAGCCCCCCTACAGGATCCAAAAACAATATCAAGGATAAAGGCACAAAAAATCTAGAAGATATAATGCTTACGAAAAACAGCGTAGGCTTTCCCTACCCTGGACGAATCAAATCGTTAGAGACTCAATTGTAGAAGCTGAAGACATAGCTTGCGGGCTCAAGTGTCTAGCCCTACTAAGCCATCCGGGTACAAATGAGTTTCCTGTGTTGGAACTGCCAAGGGTTGGACACACCCTTGACAGTTCATGCCCTACGAGCCATTGTGGCTTAAGAAAGGCCCGAAAGTGATATTTCTCAGTGAAACAAAGAATCAAGAGGGAATGATTAACCGATTGCTAATAGATTGAATTTTCAGCAGTGTCACCTAGTGAACCCGAGAAGAATTGGGGGTGGTTTAGCACTCTTGTGGAATGAGGAAGTCTCAATCTCAGTCAAATCTACACTGAGAACTTTATCGACATTATATATACGGATCCTTAAACGATGTTTCCTTTCGGCAACTTTTATCTACGCGCCAGCATCCTTTCAACAGAGAACTCATACTTGGGATAATTACAACAGATTAGTTCCTTAAACAACTTACCTGGGTTTGCATAGAGGATTTTAATGAGACATTATATCTCTAGGAGAAGGTGGGGAAGAGAGATTCGGAGCAGTACCTGGATGTTTGCTTTTCAGAATTTCCTTAATGAATGCAGCTTGATGGACCCAGAGAGGTAAAGGATGGGCTTCACTTGGTCCAATAACGAGAAGGGGAGGAATTAGTTTAAAAAACACCAGATCGAGCTGTATGTAATTTAGAGTGGAGGGTTCGAGTTCCCAGAGACAGAAGTGTTCGCCTTTCCAGCTATTAGGTCAGACCACAGCCCTTTATTGCTAACCTTTACACAGCCCTGTGAAAAATAAAAGAGTTTTCAGATTTGAGGCGTTCTGGCTGGAGCACAAAGATGTGGAAAAGTTATAAAAGAGGCTTGGAATGCCTCCAACTTAGCAAAAGCAAACATAACACGGAGAATCCAAGTTGTCTCGACATCCTCAACCAAATGGAGTAGGAAAACTTTTAAGAACAGTCAAACGCAGATTAATTTTACTTCAATTTGAACTTTAGAGTACCATAAATGACCAAAATCTGGTTATGGATGCGGGAAAAGAGAAAACTGATTGAAGACATTCAATGCTTAAGAGACGGGAAGAAATGTATTGGGGCTTAAGTTCGCGGATTAATTGGCTAGATGGGGAGACAAGAATACACGTTTTTTCCATGTGACAACAATTCAAAGAAAGTAGAGAAACAGAATTTCCATGCTGAAGGATGATGATGAGAACTGGTTTCGAAACCCTTTAAAGCTAAAGGAGATGACAATGAATTTTTCATGAAGTTATACAGCTCTGAAGGTTCTCGAAACTTTGAATCTGTTTTGCAGCAGTGTCCCAGAGTTGTCACAAATGAGATGAATGAATCTTTATCTGCTGAAATCTCCTCTCTAAGGTGCAGATGGCTATTTTTCAAATGGGTGCTCTAAAGCCCCAGGTCTAGATGGCCTTAATGGCTTATTTTTATCAGCAGAATTGGGAGGATATTAAAATGGATGTTTTTGAGGAAGTTAAACAGTTCTTTATAACGGGATATCTAAACCCTGAGCTGAATAGAACCATATTACTTTAATCCCCAAAATCAAAATCCCGAGAAGCTGAACATTTCAGACCCATTAGCCTATGTAACTTTGCCTACAAAGTGATATCCAAAGTTTTAGCGAACCGACTCAAACCATGGCTGAACGAGATTATAGCACAGAGGAGCAAAGCGCATTCTGAGGGGAAGACAAATTCAAGACAACATTCTAATGGTGCAAGAAGTACTACATCAGCATAGGGTTCGAAAACGAAGGAAAATTCCAAACAATCCTCAAGTTGGATATGAAGAAGGCATATGACAGGGTAGAGTGGGACTTCCTCAAAGCATGCTTAAGGAAGATGGGCTTCTGTGAGTTGTGGATTAAAAGGGTTATGAAATGCGTAACTACTGCATCTTTGAGTATTAAACTCAATGGGGAACCCCTTTCATATTTTCAGCCGACAAGGGGATCCCATCTCCCTATATCTCTTCATCCTCATGCCAATACCCTATATGTCCTTATGAGAAAGGTTGTTCATGATGGCACTATTAAAGATATCAAGCTGAATAGGTGCTGCCCTACCTTCTCTCATCTCTTATTTGCAGACGATTTGATATTCTTCTTAGATGGAAGGGTACTAGAGTGCCAGAATCTAATGATGGTTCTAAACTAATATTGCTATGCCTCTGGCCAGTCCATTAATTTGAACAAGTCGGGCGTCTTCTTCAGTGCTAACTGTCCTTTGGAACTTAAGAGAAATATGTCATATGAGCTAAGGGTTCCCGTGTTGGAAAAAACTTGGAAATACTTGGGCAGCCCTCAGATTGGGGCTACTCTAAAAAGAAATGTTTGGATGAAAGATGGTTTGGAGTTGTTGAACTTGAAGGGAAGGAAAAAATTTATAAAAAATCCATAAAAATGAAGAATTTGCAAATCAACTTTGGGGACCTTGGCATGGTGCCTAGAGAACCATTTTGAGCAAAAAATAATGTTTCAGTTTTTAGCATTTTTTCGGTATTTTATTTTCAGAAATTCATAAAAAAATCAATAAAAAGTGAGAAAATTGCAAATCAACTTGGAAGCCTTGGCCAAGCCAAAGGAACCAGTTTTGAACAAAAAAGATAATTTTCCTTATTTTTCGCATTTTTTAATATTCTCAGAAATTAGGAAAACAATTAAAAGATTAATAAAAAAAATAGCCATTTGAAGCCAGAAAAAATTACCAAAAGAATAGCAATATTGTAGTTTGAATTTTCCCTTCTATTTTTGGATTGAATAAATTGTCACGGAAAAGATAAGGTCAGAGATCTAGGGTCCTTTGTTAATGCATTTTTCAGAAGATATTTAAATAATTCTAGAGAATTCCATTTTAGTTCTGAAATGTTGTCCAAATGACCTTGTTTAGAGTCGTGTCATCCTCCTCTATTTTTCAAAATTAGTAGATCGAGCGCCAAAATCCCTCAAATCGTCCGAGTTTCGACTAAAGGTCAAAATGCATTCTGATTTTCAAAGTAAGTCCCTAAAACCACCTACTTAAAGATGAAATTAAAAATTTCTAGGGAGACTGAATGAAAATAGGGCGGACCGTCACCCCACTAGAGTTTTGACGCCATCCTGCATCCAATGGTGGCAATAATTTTGCAAAAAAGGACCTAAGGACTTTGGATTTTGCGAAATGGTTATTCAGGGTCAAAGTTATAATTTGGGTTTTTTTATGTCAAGTTCTCAGGATGAAATTGCATGTAAATAATTCGTTTTTTTCGCAATAGATCCATAGCCATAGGACGCAATTCGGGGTTTGATTGGGGTCAATTCTGTAAATTTTAATGGGGTAATTTGAACGATTTTCAGTCGACCGGGTTAATCGGTCGGTGCTGGATCCGACCCGAATGACTACGGTCAACCCGGGTCACAACTGCTGGGAAGTCAGACGGACCCAAATCTGCGATCCTGCACTCCTTCGCGCGAATGGAGTTCGAAACTGAGAAATCCTAACCTGAGAGATTGTATTGACCGAAATCCTTAGAGATTTGGTCAGTTTAGGATGGGGAATTCGAACGAATGGGAAGGCAGGGACAATCTCGGCGAAGTTGATACATAGCCCAAGCGAGTTTAAAAGGGGGACGAAAAAGCAGGGGTGTTGGACTTTTTGCCGAAGCAAAAAAACGGGACTGCCAACGTAATGGAATATCTGGTCGATTGAGAGGGGACCAAAGTTGGAGACAGGTTCAAGCAGGGTTGCTGAGTCCAGGAGATTCGAGCCGTATCCGAATTTCGACGTTCGTCGTGCCTGAAAACGGTTAAGAGAATAAGCTCGAGCTTGAGTTCTGCCCTTAATGCAAGAGCTCTGAAAATTTGATCATAACTTTCCTTTCTTTCGTATGCGTTTTCCGCCTCATGGTATTCTGACCCCATCGGTACCTTCCTTTGCATGTCAGCCGCTGTGTGAAAACCTGATTTGAGCGAATAAACCCTAGCCCATACTGTCGGTGAGTTGGTTAGGAAATACTCGGCTGATATGAGCTCGATCAGGACCCCAGGTAAGCTTCCTAAACGCCTGTGATGCCACTCGCCTGCGAATAATTGACGAATAGTCTAGGCTATGTATTTTCGTGATTGAACCACCATGGATATGTATGCTGTGAAGCTTCCTACGTTATATCCGAGTTCCTTAGCCGTTAGATGTTCAATAGAATGTTGCTGATATGTTGAGTCGGCGGTGTAGATACCGATCGGTAGGAGGTGAATCGATTCCCAACCCGCGATCGGAATACAGTCCCACCGTTGGATCGTCGCGAGAGAAACTCAGCCGTTCACCCAAGTCCTAAGCTAGAGGTTGAAGACGAAATTCCAGTCAGCACTGCCACGTCGGCAGTCCGCGCCTTGGTTCAACAGGCCACGTAGGCGCTTAGTCACGCATGGCATTATAATTTTCGAAAATGTTAAGTAAAACCAGAATGAGAAAATAAATAGACGGACGGCCTAGGGATTTAGTTCAGGGTTCGATCTTGATCGTAGATTTAGTAATAAGTTCAACGGTCTGATAATTGAGTCTCCGAGCGAATCGTGGCCGTTCGATTAAAGGTATGCGAATCCGATGCTCACGGAGTAGGACCACGTGAGTTCTCTAGACCGCTCTCGACGCACTCTTTCATTTAGAATAAAACCATCTGATTAAATAGAAAATAAAGCAAAAAATCCGGAAAATTTCACAAAAAAGTATAAAACTACGTCCGTTAGTTGGTAAAGTCCAGAATCAGTGGGCGCGTCCGGCGGTGTAATTGGGCCGGGGTGACCCGACCGGTCTCGAGAAATAAAAAAATGCAATTAAATAATATCAACAACCACAGAGAATGAGTAAAAAATGAATAAACAATCTAGAATTGAAACAAAGTATATCAAAAGCAATGACTTAAGAACTCTTATAAAAATTGACGAAGAATTGTGTTGGAAAAAGTAGTAACGGAAATAAATGAACGGAAAAAAAAAAGATAATCATTAAAGATCATCAGAAATTTTAGAAAATTAAAAAAAAAAAAAAGAATTTGTTAAAAAAATATGAAAAATTTAGAAAATAATAGGAAAAACCCCTAAAAAGTACACAAAAAAATTTCAAAAAAATTAGAAAACATAATCTAAAACAATCAGAATAATGGGGAAACAATAAAATAGGAAACTAGATATGATAAAAGAATTTAAATTAAAGTAGGGAAAATAGATATAAAAATAAATAAATAATAAAATTCAAGAAAATACTAAAAAAATTCTAAAAAATGTTTCGAAAAATTAGAGAACATATTAGAAATGAAAAAAAAAATTTTCAGAACATATAGAAAATATGTTCTAAAAATACGAAAAAATCCATAGAATTAGAGGAACCCCAATCTCAAAATGCCGAAAAACGTTCCCCAAGAATTCTAGAAAAATTACCAAAAATTCCAGAAAGAGCCTCACTATACAACACGCCTGCAAAAAATGTGAAAATTAGAAAGATCACACACCTTCAACTCTGCGGTCTTGAGATGCTCCTTTGACCCTAATTTCACAGTGCTTGCTTCTCTTCGAACTCCTATTCTGCCCATAATGCACCAATTCTGCCCCCTTCTCCTGGTCAAACCACTTGTGTTGACTCCAAATCATATCTCAAAACCCCACTCCACCAAATCATCATTAAACCTACTGTTGATGTATTTTTCCAGACTTATATGGAGCCCCCTTTGTTTTGTATTTGACTGATGTGATATGTTTGTTCTGATTTGCTTTCTCATTGCGCATTTATTTCCCTGGTGGTGACTGATAAGGATAGATAATCCCTCATCCTGCCATGAACCCCTTAAATTTTAGAGGCCTACCTTACCCAGCCTCGCCAGCACCCCCCCATGAACTGCTTAGATTTACCGCCAAATCGCTCAACTCCTA
>JAGVVM010004853.1:0-27023 GCA_019149425.1 Psidium friedrichsthalianum | reverse complement strand
AATGTCCCCCCCCCCACCCCCCCCCCTGTGACCCCCCAACGCGATCTTTTTTCTCTCCCTGCTCCCCAAATTCCGCGCCCTTCCCTTAGCTCAAGCCTCACGCGGCTTCCACAAACGCATCGACTTTTTTCCGTAATTTTCTCATCTGTTTTTTCTTGACTTTCCTCTTACCTGCACCCCATTCTTCGAACAATAAAATGCTAACCCAAAATACCGAAACATATGAAAATTATTCCTTCTCTTTTGCCTCACAACATTAATATCTGCGATCCCACCCAAGGCTAGCGCCACAGTCCCCTCATAAGTTTATGATTTTCAACTTTTCTGAATTCCCTTTATGATATTTTCTAAAAAATATTCGAAAAAACCAGATTGGCAAAAAAAAAAAAAAAAAAAATCAATTTTAGTGTCACAATTATATCGATTCGCTACAACAAACAATTACATATTAGTTATTCGACTTCACTTACGTACACTAACGGTTACTCGATGATTATATTGACCCCATTAACGCTAACAGCTGACAAATAATTTTATCGTTCATTTGATTTTTTTAAAATAGTTAATCAAGTCGCGGCGATTTAATTTTTCATTGCCGATTGTTTCCATTAAAGCCACGTTTTGTATAAATTCTTCATGCGTCCTTCATCTCTGAGCATGAACGCTTGAACCATAGCGTGTATGGATAAGCGACGCTATGGTTGCTTCAACGGTTCGCCGTGGATGGCCCAAATCTGAATCCCACACTCAGTGAACCCGAATGGCTTTTAATTCTGCTATGATTTTTCTCTGAAAAAGAAAAGGAACAATGCATTAGAAGTCCTAGAACTTATTTTAAAAATGCAATTGAGTCCTAAAACTTCAAAAAGTGCAATCAAATTCCAAAACTTCTCAAATTGGTGCAAATTGAGTCATTCTGTTGACATTGTTATTTGTCTAATGAAAAATGTTGATTTCTTTCCAAAAAAACTAAGAAAAAGCTAATATTTAATTTCAAAAGCTAGAACTTCAAAAAAAAAGAAAAAAGAGAGAGCTAGGCAAGGCAAGGCAAGGCTTCACCAGTGAGGCTAGCGCGCCACCATCGCTGGCCCTAGGATAGGGTAGCTAGCCTCGGACGAGGGTGGCCAGCCCTCATTAGGCTAGCAACCCTGCTAGGCTCAGGAGAGCCCAAGGGCCAACGAGGTCTCGCTCGAAGCTAGCAACGACTGGCCACCATCAGCTAGGGCGAATGACCTCTGTCGGCCTCTTTAGCAATGGGCAACAAAACAATTGAGCCTCACCGGCGAGGCTTGCCCTACTGCTCTTCCTTTTTCTTTTTCTTTTCAGTTTTTGCTTTTAAAATTAAAATATTAGCCTATTTTTGGTTTTTTATTTAATTTTATTGAGATTTGAAAAGAAAATAACAAAAATACCATGTGTGAGAGAGAAATTAATTTAAAAATGACACGTTAGTATTTTTCATTAGACAAATTGACGATGTTAATAGAAAGACTCGATGCACCAATTTGACAAATCCTAGGACTTGATTACACTTTTGAAAGGTTTTAGGACTCAATTGCACTTTCACGAAAAGTTCTACGACTTTCGGTGCACATATCTCAAAATAAAAAATAAAGGCCAACCAACTTAAGACCCTCTTCCTCTTTCTCTCTGCTTCGCAGCCTCGATCGAGGGTTCAAGCTCGCCAAGGACGACATAAAAGTGTATGCGGCGGTGCCGGAGACGCCTGGAAGTTCGTTTTTGTTACATTTATATGTGAAGGTCATTGGTTCCATTTCCACAATCACCGACAAAATTTAAATGCAAGGCTGTAACTTAAACATGAGTAGATACTCATCAATATTTCCAATGGGCTAGCAAACTTCTCAAAAACATTTATGGTGGTAGATGTCACCTTCTCATGCAAAGTCAGTAACTTGTTGATCAAGTAGCCATCTGTAAAATTGACCTGATCTATATAGGCGAGCTTGGGTTGGTCCAATCTAGTACCATACCTAAAAAGCCCTTGCTATATCCCATTCATGGTTTAAAAGCATTAGTTTCTATGTAAATTTGATTGAGCATGAGCACGGTGGGTGCATTGGTGTGGCCCGATAAGGAAATTGCTTGTTTAGGCTCACCGTATCCGTTTTGACCGATCGATCCTAGACGGGACATTAGGCCACGATGTATCTCTATTCGTAAATTCATATGTGTAAGTTGGTAAATGACAAACATGTAACTTGGAAAGCATTATTCTACTATCATCTAGTGAACTTTACAGATTATTTCATTTGAGCATTGGGACCTTTGCACAAGAAAAGGATAAAGAAGCTGACTCTCCAGCTGCTCACATGTCTTAGCAGTTGGTCTGTTCTTCTTTGTTTAAAATTAAGTCATATTTAAAAGTGCCTTTTTTCGTTTTCGTTAAAATTTAAAATGCTAAACAAATTTAAATTTACGAGAGGAATATATGTGAATCGACATGTTACCCTATGTTATTATGAAATTGTCAAGTATTTAAAATTAAAAAAAAAGTACAAAGTGCAATCCAAAACAAGATTTAAATTGAGCAAAAAATAAAGTCAAATGCTATTGAGACGCCACTAATTCAGTCCCCAATAACTGCCGCTTATGCATAAAATAAAATAAAAAGAATCTTCGTGCTGCAAATTTGTATAAGTATGGCATTAACTTAATCATTGCTTCGAAAATAACATCCAACCACACATATCTAAATTCTCATATTGTTTGCTAAAATTATCGTCCTTTTGGCCGCTTGTTCGGTAAAACTGAAAATTAAGCACCTAATTTTAAGCGTTGATGCTTGAAGTGCTGAAAATGAAATTATTGTTCGACATCGATAGCTGAATATTATTTTTGATCTCTAATCAAGACATAAGAAAAACGACCATTATCGATATCAGTTTACATAATACATCCTATAAGAATCTATTTGCCAATCAATTAGTTTGACCGGGTTAAATCACTTTTTAAATTAATCAATAAATTGATTCAATGTAATTTTTTTTAAAAAAAGAAATTGAGGCATTATCGAAAGTAGACTTTGGTGCAGAGAGAACGTGAAATAAATCAAAACTTTTGTTTTTGTCGTCTTCCGGACAATCATTTCCGGGGGTCTCCTCCTCGTTGAAAACAACTGCCACCGCGAGAAGAAGACACGCATCGGTAAACAGTAACTGACATCTTCATCTCTCTCTCTCTCTCTCCATCCACTCGACGCGCAGAGAGATTCTTTCCTCTGAAGCGAAGCTATGATCTAGCTCTCTCTCTCTCTCTGTGTCAGCTTGTTGTTTGTGGCTCTGCGTCTGACTGGCGCTCGAAGATGGACTCCAAGTCCTTCCGCTTCATCACCCACCAGTCCTTCTTCTCCGCCGTCCGATCCGGCGACCTCGCTGCCCTGCGGGAGCTCGTCGCCAAGCTGACCGAGGGAGAGCCGCCGTCGCCGGGCCAGTCGTCCGCCGTCGCCGACCTGATGTCCCTGCAGAACGACGCCGGAGAGACCGCCCTGTATGTGGCCGCGGAGAACAACCTGCAGGAGGTTTTCGGCTACTTGCTCAAGTTCTGCGATGTCCGGACGGTTAAGATCAGGTCCAAAGCCGACATGGACGCGTTCCATGTCGCCGCTAAGCGTGGCCACCTAGGTGCGTTCCCGATTTCAGCTCTCGTCCTCTGGCTTTGGATTCCCCTTCGAGTGCGTTGATTTTGTTGCTTGATTCTGAGAGGGAAGTAAAATGAACAGAAAAAGAACGGCTTGATTACTTGCTTGTAGACCCTTTTGCTCTTATTTGGAATTCAGATTAATTAGAACAACCTGAATTTTTGTAGTGCAAGCTTTCGCACTGTGATCTACTTCGCTATTTCATTCAGTAGATGAAACAGATGGCACTTTGGGATTGAGATTTGGTCGTAGGAATTCTGTGTTATACTCTTTTGGAAAACTCTACCCTTGGATTTTCCAGCTTTTGCGGATTCTCAATTCAACAATTGCCACCGAACGATCAGTTCGACCCTGTATCCAGATACAGCTTGAACTTTTTTTGAAAGAAGAAAAAGAGGCAGATGTACTTTCTTGTCTGGGAATTTAAGTGGGTTGCTTAATTATTTTCTATTATCCAGTGATGGAGTTTCACGACTGTGCTCCGGTTCCAGTGGGAGAACCTTCTTGTGATTTCATGATGATTACAGTCACCTACTTATCTTACGTAGAAGAGCTGGATGAAGAAAAATGTGTATTCTAGATAATTTGAAGGCATATGGGAAGTATTTATACACAGTCATATATACGTGGCAGAAAGAAAAACTAGATGGATAGCATGTCAGATTCTTTGGCAGAAATTTTTTCCTGTAGGTGAAAGAGAGAGGCAATTGATCTAATGATATTCAGATTGCTAGTTATTTCTTGTGTGCTGGCTTAATACAGCTAGAACAGATGATCATACTGCAGTCTCTTATTCCTAGTGGTAATCTCCGATATGATCAGTGTTAAGATCTTCAGTTGCCGAGTTACACACTGGTATAGCTATCTTCTTTTGATTTGCCAATCATAACTGCCTACTTGAAAACTTACTTTGATGTCTGTTTCCTAAATTTGGAGCCATGAGTTCGATAGTTACTAAATTTAGGGTCTACTAGTTTCATAATAAGTCTTACGGTCATTAGTATACTTTTTCTTTTAATACTAAATCTGTCTTCATTATCTAGGGATTGTGAAGGAGCTTCTGACCATTTGGCCTGAGCTTTGCTGCTCGCTCGACTCCAAAAACACTAGTCCGCTCTATTCAGCAGCTGAAAATGGCCATTTGGATGTGGTGGATGCAATTTTGGAAGCTGATTTGAGCTCATTGAGGATAGTGAGGAAGAATGGAAAAACAGCGCTGCATTTTGTCGGAAGATATGGTTCTCTTTCAATGGTAAAAGCATTGATCGATAGGGATCCTGGAATTGTCTGCATCAAAGATAAGAAGGGCCAGACTGCGCTCCACATGGCTGTAAAGGGTCAGAGTACGATCATTGTGGAGGAGATTTTGCTTGCTGATCACTCGATACTGAATGAACGGGACAAGAAGGGCAATACAGCTGTGCACATAGCCACTAGAAAATGCCGTCCTGAGGTATCTACTCTAGTACATTCAATTGAAGCCACCCTATTTCACAGTAGAGCTGAGGGTTGTCAATATCTATTTACAGAGGCATCTCTCCATTTAGGAGGCTGTTCTGCTTCATTGTTGGCTTAAGTTCACATTAATTTATTTCTTACTTCTGGGACACTAACCTAAGCTACTCGAGCGTAGGGGACAAGATGATCACTGCTTCTATCCCATCTAGTCTGTTGCATTGTGCTAGTGTCGCTAGGATTATGTTTGCTATGTTTTGTCACCAGTTTTCCTCTGTCGTGCTCAAGCTCAGACAACCTGGGGCCCTGTCAGTCGGTTAGATTTTTTATATTACCACCTGCCTTCCAGAGTCATGACTATACATATTTCGAGCCATAGTTGGTGTTTTTCTATCTCTTTCATAGCCCTAGTGACAATTTATCCTCACCTTGCGAGATTAGTGTGTATGTGAGCGATTAAATTCCCATCTCTGGTGGTAAACAGTAGCTTTTCCATAACAAACTTCCACCATTGAGAGTCTAATCTCTCATGGCTAGCATCTCCACCACCCACATAGCTTGTCCTCACCTCCAGACATTGTAGTTTAAAAATATTCGCGGAGTCCAATTCAAGTTGCAAATCTATGCCCTAAACTTCAGCACGACATGCCTTTTTTCATTCTTCCTCTATTATGCTATACTCCAGCAGGGCAATAACATTGCATCTCTATCTAATCGACCATGCGACGTTATGGGATCTATGCTTTATTTGTGAGGAATCGGAATAGAGGATGCATCTCATCATGGGCTATACTTTTTCCCTCCTATGATATTCATTGAGCTGTGTTGGTGGATGTGGTGGAACATTCTGTTGACTTGAAGGAGGCTGGTGGTTGAATGAGTGAGCATGATACTACTGTGAGTAGTCACAATTGTGTCAAAACAATTTTGTGCGGAGACTTAGCTAGATTGCAGCCGTTTATACTTAGCTAGATTGATTGTGCAACTGATTCTAATCCATGGCTCTTTTACACTCTTCTTGTATAGTCCATCTTGATGTTCATTACACTTCTCAGCCTCAGGTTGGCTGGTTGCGGGCAGGGCTTCACCACCACTTGCACTTCAATGCCTTCTCTAATTCGAAGTTTAAAAAATAAAAATAAAAAAGAGTAAAAGTTGAAGAAAATGACTTGAGAGTTTTGTAGTTGCTGTTGAGCAGAGGTTTGTGGAGAAGGAAACAGTTCACTGGATTAGAGGCATTGGGTTCATAATCTTGAGGATGTAAGCTAATATCGCATATAATGTCTATCATAGACGATTTAACACTAGAAGTTTTCCGTTGCCTTTTTCTTCATTTTGCGCAGTGCTTCTGTCCTGATTACATCGTTCTTCTTTGCAGATTGTACATCTTCTTCTTAGCTATACGTCTATCGACGTCAATGCTATCAATAGTCAACAAGAAACTGCAATGGATCTGGCAGATAAATTGTCCTACGGAGAATCTTCATTGGACATTAAGGAAGCTCTAAGGGAAGCTGGTGCTAAGCATGCCAGGTATGTTGGGCAGGTGGATGAGGCAATGGAACTCAAAAGGACTGTCAGCGATATTAAGCATGAGGTGCACTCGCAACTTCTACAAAATGAGAAAACAAACCGAAGAGTGTCTGGTATTGCCAAGGAGCTGAGGAAGCTTCACAGAGAAGCTGTCCAGAACACTACGAACTCTATCACTGTTGTTGCAGTTCTCTTTGCCTCCATAGCTTTTCTGGCTATTTTTAATCTTCCTGGTCTGTATGTAAGCACCGGACCAGAAGCTGGGGAAGCTAACGTATCTCATCAAGTCGGTTTTCGGGTGTTTTGTCTTCTGAACGCTACATCACTCTTCATTTCACTAGCTGTTGTGGTGGTTCAGATCACCTTGGTGGCTTGGGACACCAGAGCCCAGAAACGGGTTGTGTCTGTAGTAAACAAGCTGATGTGGGCCGCGTGCGCATGCACCTGTGGATCTTTTCTGTCAATAGCATTTGTGGTGGTGGGAGATGATAGTTCATGGATGGCTATTACGGTAACAGTAATGGGGGCACCTATTCTCATGGGGACACTGGCAAGCATGTGCTACTTTGTTTTCCGGCAGCACTTTGGGTTTTCAATGGCGACTCCCAAAGACGCATTAGGAGGGCTAGTGGCAGCAAATCTTTCTCTTGGTCCTACTCGGCGAACATTTCAGATGTCGATGACTACTCTGACCATGAGAAGATCTATGCTCTGTGATATTGTAAGAAGCTGTGTATATAGAATGGCTTAGCGGCTTAATATGTGAGTTGTGGGGTGGGTACATTATGGCTTCTTGGTTTTTTTTTTTGGGTCGGAGGCTTCTTGGGTTCATGCATGCAGATTTCCTCCTGTACTTGTGCTAGCCATCATGATAGTCCGCCATCGTGTACCATATTTCGACATCGACAGATGTCTACGTCTTGCAATCTGAGAATGTCCAGCTCGGATGACTGTCTGAGCACGTAAATCTATTCGTCCATCGATTTTGCCTTCCGATCATTTGAAATGGAGGCTTCCTTCTACACTGCTATGGTTATCTATGATATTCCATCTGCGGCTGGTACGTCGCCTCCAACAACAGCTCTTAGTACAGCAAAAGGGTCATATTGCGAGATTTATGTACAATAAAGATCCCACCTTACCAAACGGCGTCCGCAAAAATTTTTCATTTCTGCTGCTCCGCTAAGAACCTTATAGTACACATAATTGCCTCCCAAAATTCAGTGGCCCGAGCGATGAATTTGGTCTCTCTCAATCTGGTTTATAGTATGTACAAAGTCTTTCCCCTTTTCTTTCTATCCGTCTATAGTGTTCATGACGTGTTCCTGACGTCCTCGAAACGTTGAGAATAGCACCTTCGTATCGCTACTTGTACGCAGAGGACAATCATATTTGATGCTCATGTCCGAACACAAGCAATTACAGATGAAACCCAGGACACGGGACACCACATATTGATGTCATCATGTGCCGGAACATAACCGGCCACCGACAGTTTTCAGCTGAGATCAACATGAGCATCCTTCAGCTCACCATTCAGAGTGCAGTTTTGGACATGGCGGTCTACCTCAATCTTAGTCCACCCTGCACCAGAGCTGCACTTCCAATATACACGAGATGTAAGATGATTAGTAAGTGCCAAAAAATGTGAGAAACAATCGACATGCGGTTCCACAAGATGTGTAGAGAAATGGACGTTATTATTTAATAAACTTGCATGCATAACAGATGAATGAGAGGACTGAACCTTCCTAAATAAAAATATCTCCCTCCAGCCCATGTGATTTTTACATTTAAAAACAACAGAACCACACGGGTCTATCCTGCTTTTGAAAAAGAAAAGGCCAAAAAGAGAAGCTGAAACTTGAGGGTTATCGCGAATCGAAACGCAATTTTTCCATCTCGACCTCCACAATTCAACAGAAAAAGAGGCTACTGAATATACAATTTTACAAGTTATGCCAGACCTCGCCAATGGCCGAGACCTACTGAGACAAGTAAATAGGTAGCTCCGGCCAGTGGCAGCAGCAACCAGCAATCTAATTATAGCTGTAACTGCCCTGGTCCTCTCCTCGATGATCTTGAAGATGGCCTGTTAGAGTCTGACACAGATCGCGGTGGTTCTTCTGGTTTTTGCATCTCCTGCAAAAAAACCACAGCCCCACTATGATTGACATGCAACTATTTGGCCAGGCCGAGCAACCATCACTGTCAGAGAACATTTGACACAGCAACAAAAGGAAAATTCACATAATGAAAGGCACGGTCCTTGGTTGGTAGGACCTGTCCAACCAAAACAGAATTTTCTCTCTTATTGACCAATTATTTTACCCTTAACTCTGACATATGGTCTCATTTAACGAGAAGATTAAAATTTTTTGAGCAGCTCTAATCACAGTAGCCTCTACAATCCACTTGTAAGAATCCTATTATCCTGTTAATCTTGAGGAATAGCACCTTTGAAGTCCAAACTTGGAGCATACTAACTTAAGTTAAAACATGCATAAAACCACTGCAATTAGATTTACTTGATCCAAATGTCTCAAACATAACAACCCTTCTAGATGGCTAACAAAACTGACTGTAGAGTGTTGCATATGAGTGGAACAAACCTTCGATGAAGTGGAATTATTACGGAGCTGTGACTGTAACTCTGATTTCGCATGCATGCGATGTTGCTGCTGCATTTGCTCAAATTGTTGAAGCCTCGCGGCAAAGTTGATAACATTAGGTAGACTCCCCATATCTCGGCTTATGTCACCATCTTCCGTGATTTGTGATCCACTTGGCATATGATGCAAAATTTGAGAGTATGAGTTCCCTGAAGATATTCGCTTCATCTGTTCACTACTGAGAGAGTATGAAGGCACTGTCTTCAATCGTGTTCGGAGTATCTTAAAGGCGGCGCTTTGCTGCAATCAAGTACGATCAGGATGAAATGGAGATTGAACACAGACCAGCATCATGGACATATATTACAGAACAACAAAATATGTATACTCCATTGTACAACCAGCTCTACATATCTGCCTATAGACCTTTACCATCTACACCGAAGCTAGCAACGTTTTCATACATGCAGTGCCCCATCCTGAATATGTCAGCAAAGGCTCAAATCACTACATCAAGACGCACATGGTCACAGACACACATCAAAAACTTTAGAGGTACTAAACTACCGAGAAAGCAAGTGAAATGCAGGCCTAGCTTCAATTTACTAACTCAACCAAAATAAATGCAAAAACTTCATTCTACTCACAACAGCGGATCAAATGTCTCAGCAAATTAAGTGTTACTTTCCAAAAAATGCAGGCACGAATTGATGGCAGCATGGTTGATAACAATTCATTTGGTAATGGTATCTAGACCTCTATTCAAAATTCAACATCAGAAATGACCAAGCACTTCTGTGAAATTAAAGGAGAACTTAACAAGGCATGGAAATTCTTGACATCCATAACTACCAAAAGCTTCGAGATTTTCAACCAGACCACATACCATCTCAAATTTGTCCTAAATGTTATGTGGTTCGGCTGCATTTACTCATGAAAGAATCAACTGCCCCTCCATCCCACCACTTCAAGAGGGTGAAAAGAAGAAAAGAATCACCAAAATCTAAGAGGGCAACGAAACAACATCAGCATACCTGTGGAAGCAACATTAGGAGACCATAGAGAGCTTTTAACAATGACGTGTACCTTCCTGGATCAAGTAACTACAAAGACGAGTAAAGGTCTATTGAGCAGTCTAGTGTAACAGCATGACAAACAAAGGGAAGAATATACTAAACAAACATCAAATATGAGACAGCGTAACATAAGCACAAGAGAGTATAACATCAATCACAATGATAGAAACCAGAGGACCAGAAGCCTAAAATAAATAAGCATAAGGGTCTCCTATAATCCTAGAAATTGTAATCCAGGTACGTTTTTTCCCGTTTTTTAGATATACTCCAATGTTCCAGATCGGAAAATTGGAAACTGAAATGACCTCTCCACGTGCACACATCAATCTAGGACAAACCTCGTAACTTGCTCAACTAACTTTTGCCTTAGCAGAATTGCACATTGCACGCACAAAAACTACAAAGAAATACACTTTAGATGATGACACGTCTTAAAGTTAATAGAGGGCTGCCATTAAACCCTTCAACCAACATTGCATATACACTTGGCACTTGTCCTCTGGTTCCATAAGTCTTAGGAGGAGGGATCCACAGAGAGGATACTGTATTACATGTTTAGATCATCTTGGTGGCCATGCAATTAACATCTACTATAAGCAAATGGTGGATAAAGAAGGTTGTCATTAGTATGCCAAAATCTACTTGAGGAAACCAAGAAACACTATCCACAAGAAAAACCTGATAATTGAGGCACTTAAGCATCAAAATTGGTCAACATAATAAACCATAGCCATTAGCTTAACAGTTGGCTTTCTTTTGAGTGTTTTAACCATACTGCAGGCATTTCTGGATCTTCTTATCAACATCTACCCTTGACCTCCAAGCTAATAGCATGATTTCCAACACATAAGCTGATCATTTTCAAAGTTAATCTAGCA
The DNA here is from genome assembly GCA_019149425.1 of Psidium friedrichsthalianum. Lineage (NCBI taxonomy): Eukaryota > Viridiplantae > Streptophyta > Magnoliopsida > Myrtales > Myrtaceae > Psidium > Psidium friedrichsthalianum. The sequence continues at coordinate 15,808 of JAGVVM010004853.1, read as the reverse complement.
AAATATGGCATTTACAAGAAAGCAACAGGGTGTGTCAAGTCAAAAGTGCCTATACCATTTATAAACAAATGACAATATCAGCATCTTATTTTTCCACGGTAAAAAAGCATAAAGCATGCAAAACACGACATTCAAAACAAAGCAATTAGGATCTAAGCCACACCAACCTGTAACCTAAGATAAGCAAAAATTGGAGTCTCTAGAAGCCGAATCAATTTATCCAGCTGAACTAAGAATTTGACATTGATATCTTCCTCAACAAGAGACTGAATCACAGCACTTGCGTGTTGATATGTCTGTCAAATCACATAAGAGAAGTTAAATGCACAACTTTGGCAGAGTTAAGACATATCAAGAAATTCCGTTTCCGGTAAAAGTATCTTGAAACACAAACTAATATGCGAAGAGTTGACAAAGCCCATAAAACATTAAAAGATTAAAACAAAATAAAAACACTGGGAGGATTATTTGTAGTAGATATGTCCTGTCTTCCTTGATGTGTATTTCATATAGGATTGTTGCTTAATTAGATAATGAAAAGTAAACAGCTGTACCCAAAATCCAACATATTAAAGATTTATAGTTGAATTAAAGTGCATGGAAAAGATTCTCAAAAAGACTTATTCAGATAAATTATATATTCCTACCTGAGCTAGTAAGCAAAGACTTATTATTGCCATTGGTGAGTGGCACCATGAAGCATACAATGACACGAACAGGTCCTTCCCAGCAGCATTAGCTAGGGATTGTTTCAAAAGGTCTCTGAGTCCAGACAATTCGGAAGAAGTGAGCAAAATGAGATTCAAAGCCTGAAACAGATAAAATAATGTTATTAACAGAATAACCAATCCTCCCTCATGAGGTTCCGGAACTGACCCCAGCTATTTAAGTTTTGAGTTTGGGACGGACAGAATTCATTTTGTCTCAAGTATAGGACAGAACCTGAACCATAGTTGATGCAAAATCCAAGTCGGCTTCTCCCTCTAGTATTGTAGAAAGTTCCCGATAGACTCTTTCAGCATCTAAAAGCACACACACAGAGTCTACGGATTATCAAAGCACCGCGCCTAGAGGAAATAAAGTACACATATGAGGTGACACATACGGAAAAAAGGAGAGGAGAAAAGAAGCAGTAGAGTACTATTTTCCCAACTTACGGTTACAGAAGTAAAGGAAAAAAACCTCTAAAAGTAAAAAATAAGAAATAAAATCAGAAGGAAACCTACTTCTCAAGGAGATTCTTATCGACCCGAAAATTATGCACTAGGAAAACAACAAGCTGGCGGAAGTGCTGCAGATCTTCTGCTATACGTGCATGAACCTCAAGAACAAGCAGCACTACCTGTTGACAACAAATCCAGAATCGGCTTTATAAGTCCACTGCCTTGCTGAAAAATGCCAAAGTAACACAGAAATAGGGGAGGGAGAAAGGAATAAAAAAGGTTTGGTTCAGCAAATGCAAAAAGGAAGGCAAAAGATGATCAATAACACCAACAGAAACATAAACTTGAGGATAGTATCTATTAAACAGAAGAAAATTCATCAGGCCCATCATTTGTTTGTGCCAACCAATTATGTGCTTTCTGAACTTCCCTAATGTTGTGCACTGACTCTGGATTCTAGTATGCTTTGCAGACTGAGAAACGAAAAAGCAATTGTGACTAGATTGTAGTGGGCATTAGTGGACTACGGAAACAGCAAAACTAACAATGAAATTCTAGGGCAGTCTCATAAATGGCTTTTAAACATTGTTACGAGAAATCTCTTCTCTGATTATTTACTAATAGTCTTCAAGTTTCAATGGGAGCTAAATCTAAGAAGCTGTCCCAGGTCTTCCAACGTCATCTCAAGGTAATAAATTGCCATTGACCTCCACTAAGAATCTGTCAAACCACCGTGGCAATTAACATCAGTTACAGACTCTCCAATCAGAATAAGTTCTCAAATTCTTCCGTTCACATTACATCCAAGACCCGACTTCAGCTATAGAAATGTAGTAAACTCAAACTAAGTACCCAACATTAGTTACAGCCTCCCCAATCAGAATAAGTTCTCAAATTCTTCTGTACGCATTACATCCAAGAAATGACTTCAGGTATCGGAGGTATCTATCAAACCACCATGGCAATTAACATCAGCTACAGACTCTCCAATCAGAATAAGTTCTCAAATTCTTCCGTTCACATTACATCCAAGAAATGACTTCAGGTATCAGAGACTAGTAAACACAAACGAAGTACCCAACATTCCGCACAACAAGAAGCTTCTGTCACAACTGGTAAGATCTATAAGGCAAACTACTGACACAAAAATTCCAACTGTGAAAACTGGAAAAATAACCACAATCATTCAAGTGGTGACCATATGATGATCCTGAAGTAGAGTTTAACACATAATAACCAAACCAGGAAGATACCTCATCTACAGGATCTGATAGGCCCTTTAGAAGCGTGTCAAAGATATCGTTCAGAAAAGACAAAACCTACCAATACAAAAGACTACAGGTTAGGGATAACCGAAGGAAAGAAATGTTCACAAAACCAAAAGATGAGGGGAATTCCACTGGGCAAGAGCATCACCTGTTGTCAAATCAATTAGAAATTTCTATATCTTGTTTGGATATATACTTAGACAATAGCATACCCTACCCATGTAGCCCTAGCAAATCTCAAACCTCGCCAATTAATTACTACAAAAGATCATTGTCCATTCATCCTGATTAATGACTACAGAACATTAATAACATTACCAGTATGGATGCTGTCCTAACAACTATTCCTCGCATGAACCTGTAAGTATACTCAAGCACAAAAAAATCAAGGCCCACATGCTGATGAATTTCATGCAGTTACATCACCTTAAATCAACTCCATGACAGTTCCACTCAGAAGATCCACAAACACTTGAACCAGGACAACATAGAGTATTATAAGGTATACATTCTTCTTGTGGGTAAAAAAATAAAGTACATCCATCACAGCTAAAAACATGACTCGCCAATGTAAATTGCAACAAACAATAACCATTAAACAAAAACCATTTTGCAGGAAAAGAGTTTTTAAAATTAGGCACTTTTATGAAATATAGTGAGAATAGTGAGACAAGATCAGATGAGAGCTGGATAACTTTCTAAAAATCAAATTGGCAAGGGCCAAACTAAACAATAACCCTTGGTTTTGTTAAATGTTGTGATTAATAGCCTTAAACATTGGCTTCATGTCGAGTACATATTACAACAAAGGTACCTCAGGACGATGCCTCTCTAAGAGAGCTGATATCCAATGCAATGCTTCAATTCTAGTGGCTTCCCATTCACTTGATAGTTGCCTAAAATAATAAAAGATCAGAAGTCAAAACTATGCACAAATCAGCTTCGTAAATAAGAATCACAATTTTGACCCAAAAAAAATAATAATAAGAATCACAACCAAATAACAGAAAACCCCTCCTAAGAATGATTGCCTAAACACAGATTTAGAGCCAGTGAATATTAACAGGTTATTGTGCATTCTGATTAAAAAAATCCAATTTTCATTACACTGAAAATATTTCGGTGTTAGATTTTCAATTACACATTTTCACAGAACCGTGTTTGGTACATTGGGTTCACTTCGTATGGTACACATTTTCTTTTGGATAATTTTTGCTCTAATTTTGGTTTGAACTCTTTTTAACCTGAACTTCTTCACAGTATCTAAAAGACCCTATTCAAGGTTGACTTCCACCTTTTACTTTTCGCTTAATCTAAATCTTGCGGCTCATGCACTTGACTTTTTCCAAATTGGAAACTCTTGAATCTTCCAAGACACTAGAATGTTGACACGTACAATCACATATAATTTTTCATAATTTTTTAAAATTTGAACACCATTTTAACTTTTGGTGGAAAAAACAAAAAAACGACTTCTTACTTAGCTTCACATAAACAAACAGGTCCTATCCTTTCTAGATATTTCAGTACAATATTTTGGCTCACAATTGTTGTCCTGCCCAATATCATGCCAAAATAAAACGAGCCCTTTGGGCATTTCCTCAAAACCTGAACCAGGCAAGGCAACAGTGAGTATCAAGTTAGCTTTATCAACTAAAGCAAATAAAGTGTACCTCTTCGCAATGGATAGTATTGGTCCAACATCAAAACCTTCTGCGGGATCCGCCCTGATTGCGCGAAGCTCTTCATTCGTTTCCCGAGCAACCTTAAATCAAAGATTAAAAATTACGACAAAAAACACATGAACAAAAAAGAAGAGGCAAGAGCTATGGCAAAGGAAAGAAGCCACAATAGCAAAATGCAAGTAACTTACTGCTCTGATTTTCTCTTCTTTGTCAGATATGCATGGTAATATAGCTCCTAGTATGTCAGCATAATAAGGAACAAGCTGATCTCCACCAAGTTTTACAAACTCATTGATCTGCACAATGACAGTGAAAATCAACTAGAATTGTTGGAATAGCATGAAATCCACACATAAATCTTCTTGTCATTAACTAATATACCGCGTGCTCAATAGACAAAGTGATAGGCTAGTAAATCCCAATAATAGATTCATGAAAATCACATTTAGCCATTGAGAATGCTTACAATGCATTTTCTGAACTTACCCATGTTACTGCTGTTAACCTCGTAAACTCATCAAGAGAACCTGCCCTCAGCACCAATATCTCGGCCATTCGGCCATAATCTACAGACTTTCAATAGGAGCACTGCTTGAGTCAGGAGATCATATTCAATAGCAAGGCTTTTTGAATCAAAATTTCAGATACAAATAGAAATCTAGAGAAAGGGAGGCCAATGCAACACAATGCAATAAATTTTATCGCTAAAATAAGATGCATTAAGCAGTGCCTGAAGCAAACACGATTTCATCCTATATAAGAAAACATACTGGGGAGTTCTTGATCTCTTGGAGAAACTCCGACAGAGCTGCATCAGCTTGTTGTCGAATTTCATGGCTCGAATCACTTAGCATGTTAAACAAACCTAACAATGATAGAGTCTAGGTCAGTTACCATTTATAAGGGTAATATAACCACAAACAAAGAGAAAATAGCTATTTGCATGAGCATCTATATACCATCTAGGAAATCAGGAAGAAAACCCAGCATATCAATGTCCGGAACACTGTCCAGCACAGTTATCCATCCAACTAAAAACTGGCGAACGTATGGATTTAAGACATTCATACGCTCTCTCAGCAAGGGTATAAATTCTTCAATGCTGATAACAAGAAAGAAAACAATCAGGATAAACATGTAATGGACAGAAAACAGCGTATATACAATTTGACAAATCCAAAGATACTTCTCAAAATTTCAAATCCGGCAATTGGATCAATATTTAATGTACCTGAATTGATCACTCTCGGTGACAATGTCCTGTTATAATAGTAGACACGTGGAAATCAGTTCAAACAAATAGAAGAAAAATGGTAAGGACAGATCATATTTCTGTAACTTGAAAGTAAACCCATTTACCTTTACAAGCCGATCCAATAGGTGAGCAGCGCTTTGTACATTGCCGTCTGAATCTGCAGACAGCTTGCATAAGGCATCGAATATTTGATTAAAAAAGATGATGAAATCCCCTCTTACAACCTGCGCACGATCCAAAAGTGGCAGAACAAGTCAAAAGCAACTCAAAAAAAAAAAAAAAAAGAATGCACACTAGAAGCGCTCCAATCAGTCCTCACCTTTGCAATATTATACAGTGCTTCACAAGCATAATAACGAACTCTGCTATCTTGATCAGCAAAGGAATTGATTACAGGTGGCACAATTTGCTGGCAGAAGCAAATAAAGATGAGATAAAGCAGCATTAACATGACAGCAAAGCACAAGAATGAAAGAAATATTCATCCGTAGAAAGATTGTAAGCAAAATCCAGGTCGATACATAGGAAATAAAGCCCCTATGTTTGCTCAGCTCTAGGGCACATGAACTTAGAAGTACAAAACGACAGTGTTATGAGTTATGAGAACAGTTCTTTTGTTGACCTTGTGATATCCTCCAAGAATCCCTCAGTCATTTTAAAAAAAAAAAATCCTTCCCCTTCGTCGTCCATTGATGATATAGAATTAACGCTGGTCATTGCAAAACGATAACATCAATCGTGCATTCCCACTATAGTATGGCTATGGGGGAAAAAAATCTTAGAATCTAGAACATCTCCATAAACATGCAACATCATTCAAAAGAATTAGCTGCAATCACTTAGCCTGCGCTTCATGTACTGCTTGTGGAGAATGTGAAAAGAAAGGTGACAACACATTGGAATGAAAACCTAAGTGTATTCTAAGGAACAAACGAAATATATTTGTTTCGGGTGGGCTGAGTCTCTGGGATTCGGGGGTCACTGTACCTCATCCAAGTAAATTTGCCTATGCAGGAGAAACGGAAATACCTCAAGATGCTGAGATGCCTCAGAACTCAACCCCACAGTGGCAGCAGCTAACCCAATCAGTCCTCCCTACCAGATAACAGACGTAAATAGACTCCACACTCCACCAACCAAAAATCAAATAGTAAAACCCACGGTATCAAGAAAATCAAAATCCTCAGAGCACTAGTTTGGAAACCCATCAATTGCATACCTTCCGGTGATTCGCTTGCGCAGAATACGTGAATTCTGTCGTCAGCAAGCTGATCACCGCCGAAATCTTATCATGATCCCCTGCTGCAGCAAGCTGCTTCACTATTCCCTCAATCTACACATAATTCACATCGCGCGCACACCAATCAATATCAACGAACAGTGATCATAAAAGAAGTCGACCAATATCATACTCCAGCAGCTAATTTCGAAAGGAATTAATACTCGGACCTCAAGTGCGGCATTCTTCCGCTTCTCGTAGAGCTTATCGGACAGGTTGCGGATCACGGAGGTAGGAATCACGGACAGATCGGCCATGGCAGAGAATCAAAAACCCTAGAGAATCTCCCCGAGCTTCTTCTTTGTTGCCCCCAACAATCAAATCCCCCAACTGTCAGAGCCGTTTCCTGATCTTCTCCCGCTCCAATCGAAACATCTCCCGCACGTGCAGACCCCTAGGGTTCCCCACATTCCACTGAGGACTCGCCCGGCGACAGAATCGAAGAAGCGGACGCGGACGCGGCTCGATCTTCGAGACGGAGAGGAAACAGATCCCCCCCGATTCGCGAATTATAGATGGCAATTGGCAGAGATTTTCGATTGCGCCTGACCTAATTTCCGGAAATGGATTCGAGCTTCCTTAATTGAGATTGATCCGTGCTTGACAGAGACGGGGTAGAGAGAGAGAGAGAGAGAGACAAGAAAGCAGGCGGTTGTGGATTGGGGCTTTTCGATCGATGATGACGATGATGATCACGACCACGATGGAGGCTGTCTTCTCCTCGCGTGATTGTCCGAAAATTTTCCAAAGCTTACGTTCTTATGTCTTAGGCTTTTTATGTAATTGGAAATTGTATTTATCTAGTAAAGATATGACGAGTCTTTTGACAACCTCTTTAGAAATTTCGGTTGTAAAAGATATATGTATATATCTATATCTATAATTTGATTTTCGTACGATGTTCAATATCTTTTCTGTGACTTTCGTAAAGGATTTGATTCAAAATCATTTAGTTTTTAATAATTAATTATGATTAATCGTAGATGTCAAATCAGGTCAAATATTTTATGATATCCAAGGGATTTCATGATTTGAAGCAAAGATTAGATGACTAATATTAAAATATTAAGCATGTCAAGACATCTTGCGTCTTTGCATATTACAAGAGAAATTTAAGGAGTGTTGCTCAATCTCAACACCTTGTCCAAAAATACAATTAAAAGGTTCGGACTTACTATCAGATAAACACTATAGAAGCGTAATTTAGTCACCGAAAAATGGATGCAAAATACATTCCTCGTCTTGATTCCTTGAATTCGGTGATGAAACTTCTTTGCTTAATAATTGATTGCAGATTTGCTCATAGTGTATTTTTAAATCGGAACACAAAGATTCGATGACAAGATTTGAGTTATTCATGGTCGACCGAGATATCTTAGACAGCTTTGCCTCGGTGTGTTTCTTGTGTGGCTACTCGGGATTAGCTTAGTCTATTCCCAAATCATTTCTAGTGAACTTGGCATTGGTCCATGTCCTCTTGACACGTGGCAAACTATCCATGGCTCTTGCTCTTAAGACAACCCATAACCTAGATGACCTTTGATTTTCTCGTGATGAATTCTTATTTGTTGACAATTCAGACTCTCTCTCGGTTATTATGCACGCATACGTACTTGTATGTGTGTATGTACATATAATTAATCCATCCACAACAATTTCTTACCGAAATAACTCTCCTTACATTTCGACCAAAAAAAAAAAAGCTCTCCTTACGTGTTTCGACCAAAAAAAAAGTAAAAAAAAAAAACAACAGTTCTCCTTACATGCCACCTACATTCATTCAAGTATGCTACAATTGTCAACTACTCTCCTCATATTCAGTTTAATCAATGAACTATATATGAAAATGTACGGTGTTGTTATTGCACATGTACATGGACATCATGGAATATTTTCATGCGGACGGGCATCATTGAACATTTTCATATACTTTATTAACTACATTAAATGTATACCAAAAGTCCCAGGGCTATATTGAACAAATTGAAAATTCAGATATCCCATTGCACATTGGGTTAAAGTTAAAAAATCGCATTGAATAAATTAAAAGTCAATGGGCCACATTGTACATCGGCTCAAAATTCAATGACCATTTGTATTATTATCCATGAACAGATAATATGATCTTGACCCGCGTGGATCAATTTCGCAAGTAATTTACTATGGCCAAAACAATCTCGCAGATCCTCAAGCACCTATCACTACTAGCTTTCAGTGTCATCGGAAATTGTCTTCTCTTCCTTTAATTGTCCGAAGTGTTAAAACTCCAAATGTTTCGTTCTTGTGTTTTTTTTTTTTTTTTGTATCGAAGGTGTTCTTGTGTTTATCTTTTAAGTAATAGAAATCTTATTCATGTAATAAATATTTTGTTGTTTGGACTTTTTTCGGAAGTTAGGTAGGAAAAGAGAAGAGATGATTCAAATCCTGTTCTATAGTTAATCAAAATCATTATCTATCACACTTTTTTTTTTCGTTTCTTCTCAAATTACCGAGTATTAAATAAGTAAACACAAAAAAAAAAAATTACGTAATTCAGGGCACATGCGGGGACAACGCTGAGAAGATAAATGAATATTTTGTCCTCTCGGAAGGAAAAAAATTAATATATGAAGCTCCATCAAAAAGAAACTTTGCCTAAAAAAATAACATAAAAAAGTTCGTTCTTAGTACAAGATAAACACTTTAGAAGCATAATCAAGACACTTCAAATGGATGGAAACTAAATTGTTTTGACATAATTTCTTGAACTTTGCTTAGCAACTCTTATCGTAGATTTGCTTCACGGAGTATACTTCTACATCTGAGTTTCTCTGATAATGATGATGATGATGATGATGATAAAGGAGATTGTCTCTTCTTGTTCTCGTTCATTTGATTGTGGGGCAAGTGTTGAAATTTCACATTTTTTTTTTGTTTTGTTTATGCCATTAGAAATTGCATGTAGGGAAATGAACTACTTTTGCATGATGATCGTGTGTGTTTGTTTACTAATCTGTCTATTCACAAACATAATCAGAGAAATGAAGAATCTGTCCGAATGAAACTAAGCATCTAGAGGAAGCACACTTCTCTCTTGGCACTTTCCAAGAGACTCATAAGTAATATCGAATTTCAAACTTTTTGTCAAGAGATATAATGGAAAGTTCTTGCGATAAGATAAACTTGCCTTGAGCCAAAAAAAAAAAAAAGGGCAATTACCTAACAAGAAGGTCTCGATATTCATCCTGCGGACAAATTTATCCTTAACTTCCTAATGTTCTATAAAAAAGGACTCAACTTTTCACATGTGAATAACCGATCCCAACTTTTCACCTCGATATTTAAGGGATAAATTTATATTTATATTTTCTCTTATTTTTCTTTTGTTTTCTTTCATTCTTTCTCCACCAATCGTCAGGCCTCGAGGATGGCCTCAAGTAGAGCTTTCCTTATTTAGCTCATATCCTAGCAGTCAAAGTACCAGCATAATTGGGAGACAACCCCACAAAGAGCAATTAAAATTGGTAACCAGAAAATGACACTTTTCCAAATGTTGACAAAAGGAGGAAATTTTTAAAACATATTGATGGATTGAAAGGAAGTCCTCGCTCATGCTTATTGCGTATCCTCATGAGAATGATTTGCCAGATCTATAAAATGATATAAATTTTGAAAAGCAAGGCCTACTTCCAAATTCTTCAAGTCAACCTACGAAAAAAGTAAATAAGGGTTGCCCACAACCGAAGGGCATGACCTGCCAGCAAAATAGTCCATTCGTCCAACAGCAGCAGGACAAGGGAAGGCTCTTTTTGCCTATTCCTCTTTGGAGATGAAGTCTTCGATGATGCTTTTCTTCTTGGGCTACAGTAAGTAGATCGTGGTTTAGTGGGCTGCTATACATTAATCGCACGAGTAGATTTAGGATCCCCACATCCCTCTTCAACCTCATTGAAGAGTGTAGGCGGGATAGACTCTGACTCGTACAACACCTTTTCTGGCCTCTAGGTCAGAAGTCTAGGGAACTAGAGGTGATAAAGAAAGGAATGGCGCAAAGGGGGACTTGCGAATGCAGAGGGAAAAGATAGCATGTCACAATAGGGATGCAAGGTTTGGAACCCTACTACAAGAGGGACACCTTGTGAGCCGGGTTTCTAGAGACTCACCTTTATATATCTAAGAAACCCCTCCCCAGAGGAGAGCAGACTAGCCCTTGCCTATAGTTGTTGAACCCATCAAACCCTTCCCATTAGAATAGTTATATTAAAACTCCTTACTAGCCAAAATTGGCCAGATGAAATACATTGAAAAATTGTTAGGTTTATGACTTAATTGGCACAATTGAAAAGCTTATGAACGAATTGAGACATGTGCAATAGGCTTAGGACTTTTTTGCTACCTTTTTCCAATTTTGTTATAATCAATAAAAGTTGGTAAATGGACTAAAACAAGAGTTGATAGTTTTCGGTAAAACTTAATAACATTAACAAGTTTGTAAAGCTAGCGAATTTACAAGTTGATACTCGCAGAACTTATTCACAAGTAAGTGCAAAATAAGCGGTGTTCCCCTAGAATTCTGGGAAACAAATTCAATAAGTTGCAGGGTAAAATATACAGGTTTTGAAATTTATCAACAGCTTTAAGGAATCACCAGCACAAAATAGTGTTCCATAATTTTATGCACAAAACGCTAAAAACCTTCTGAAATTTATTCAATTTCCTATAACTGCTATGATTGTATTGATCACGTTCCAAAAGCATCGATTTTTTTTTTCCGACTTTGATAGTAAATTAAGATTTTTTCCCAGTATGAGGATGAAGTTATTGTAAAGCTTGCTTTATTAGAAGTAGGGTGTTGCTCAAGAAATGTTCAATTTGTATACCGAGATAAGTATGGAAAGATGTATTTCTGAAGGACACTGGCAATACACACAATCCAACGTATACAAAAATAAATTGACCCTTTTCTTTTTGGCTAAAATCGACATAATCAATCATCAAATCCATATGATCCAATAGGCATGTGGCTTTGCTGGTAAAGGAATTGAGGGGGTGAGCACTAGTATTATAGGTACGGGATAGACTCCATTGCTCTGCAAAAAGACAAAAAAAAATCATCAAATGCCAACTCTCTTTAGCATTATTTTGTACATGAAAGTAGGCATCCTCTCACATCTATGTGGCTACTTATAGCCTTCCATCATTTTCTAGAATTAGCTTGAAAGTAAGAAATTCTTTAACCTAGCAATGTGTATACTGTTCAGTATAAGGACGGCCTCGTGCGATAACAGAATACACACAAAGTTCATTCTCAACGTGGAAGGCCTCAGCAGTCTCAAGTGAATATTGACCTCACTTGAAGCCTTGACTACCTTTTGGGCCTAATACTATTGCTTTACCCAGGCTTTCATCCTCCACTGATAACCGGGTCGGGTCTCGACTTGGCCCACGATTGTGGACCCGGGGTACCAGAGTACAAAATCACAATGTTACTAGTCATAGAATATTTGTGAGTGCTTAAATTCTTTAGCGTGAGGCAGTGTTTTCCTCTATCCTTCAACTTGAAGGGGAAGTGATCTTTGCTTACGATTTGCCTGTTTGTGCAAATTGGTGTTCCATAGATTTACAGGTCCCTCGAGGATAAAGCGACCTTAAGGAAGAAGGCGCGAGGAGTTGAACTCCACGCATCACAGATCACATCTCATGCTGTACATAAGTTCACACAAAATGCAAGTGATGGAGTCAAGTATTTTTTTTTTTTTTTGGTCGAAGACGGAGCTGAGTATGACTGGCCATAAAAGAAGAAGATCGGAAACTCCATTTACGCCCAGTGTAACTGCAATGCCACCTCCAGGGGATAAGGGGGCATTTCGGATTAACTCTTTCACTGATCAAATGGAAGAAAGCCATACAGAATCATTCCGTACATGCTCCAGAAGTATGCTCTCTAGCCCCTCAGAAAAAGATACTCATGGGAAGGATTTTATTGGGATCGCTAAGCTTGCAACAATAAGATTACAAACTACACCTTGACAAACGAGCAGAAAACTAATTCCTACAAGACGGACAACAAAACAATCATGGCCGATCAAAGGAAAAGGGTCTCATGAGAGATTCTTCCAGTTCTCGGAAACCTTGGTAAACCGGCTCCGTTTGGCTCTGTGGCAGGGCTAACCTCCGAACTTCAGTCATGTACCTGTTTTTATGAGATTACCAGTAAAAACATCAGAACACTTCTAACTGGGAAATCACGAGAACAAAAAGAGAGAGAGAGATTGCAGTATAAGGAAAAACATTGGAAGATGAACGTCTTGGGTTGATATAAAGTATTTCAGCAAGTGTCAGAAGAAAAATCTCATCTCTAAGGATGGTCTCTGACAGTGTCGCATCCAATTATTCACATGAGCCATCAAGCCTTTTACTTTCTTTTTGTGAGGTGAGGAGAGAGAGAGATTTCAACTCATCGATTTCAACTTTCCTAGGCGAACTCCAATTCCGAACGCCATATCTTGATTTGAATTTGAAATTCATTAAAGGTCATTGTTCTCCATTCCATGAACCCACTCAGGCCACGTCTTCCAATCTTTAAACTTACCCAGTATCAGAGCCAAAAAAAAAATCCCCACCCCTCATCTCCCTTCTCCTCGCTTCTAGTACCTAAAATCCACCACCAAGCATAACTAACAACTGCTTTGCCTCATTTTACTCCAAACACAGCTCTTGGTTAGTCACAAGTAGACAGGCAAAGGGAATGAAGTTTAAAAATTCCCTCATTGCACTGTAACATTAAAAAGGTGAATCATAATATATGCAATAGCAGATTACTTCTTTCCCCTTGTTTTGCTAACTACATTTTTCCCCCTCAAAAGTGCAGGAAAGTTTCAGTTTAACATTCATGTCGTGAATTGAATAGCTTAAGTTTTGAAAAGAATCTATCTGACCCTTCAACAATCGGTCAAATTCTTCAGCTTCAACTACACAACCAAAATGTTAGCTGCAATTTAATAGCTTAAGTTTGAAAAGTGCAAACAATTTAATAGCTTAAGTTAAGTGCAATGCCCAGTCAAGTACAATGCACAGGTATGAAGAAAGACAAGACAAAGTTAAACCTCAAGCATTATATTGAATGTTCCATTTACATAACCATTTCAATCTTGGTACTTATCTAACACTGAAGGGATTAAATTGCCAGTTCACCAATAACCAACTTTCCTGGCATTGCTGCTCTAGCCTCTATAATCCATAAAGATAAGAAATGGCGTCGTAACAAACAAAAACATTGTTCCGACTGTTTTTGGTTTCAAACACTATCTGAAGTCTTAAACTTGGTTTGGTAAGCCGAGTTAGAAGGGAAATTTGTGAAGGAGAGGACAAAGGAAATGGAAGGAAAAGAAGTACATTGAAACTATAATTCCCTTCTCTTGTTTGGATGTGCATTGAAGGGAATTGATGTGGAGAGAAACAAAGTGATTTGACTAAAATGGGCTTTGATTTGTTCACATTTCCAAACAAAGATAAAGATAGTTTTGGGGGAAAAAAAAGCTGAGAAGTAGAAGTTCCTTACGTATCCTCCAACTTTTGGGAACAAATGGAATTTGGGCCTAAAGGGTATTAGTTAATTACAATTTCCCCATTTCCCTCCTACTTTATTAACCAAACAAGAGATAAGTCTCCCTTGGGTATAATCTCCCTTCAATTCCTAACGGGCCCCCACAAAAAGTAAGAACTAGGACCAGGACTGTTAGGGGAAGGAACAGATCGACATGAGTACAAGAAGCATAAAGTATGAAGAAACCATCTGCACAGATTGAGCAATAGTTCTATGATAATACATGTGCAACAGCTACATATGAAGTTCGACAAGAGGTGTCAAGCTGAAATTTAATCACCTCCTGGACTGGCATTACAAGTACTTCCGTAATGGATTTCATTTATGAAATTAGTGGTAGTAAAAGACAAAGGCTAACCTGTTAGCAGCATTAGCAATCTTATCTCGAACCCCCTGGTTTATTACTGCTGTTTGCTCAAATGAGTAAGAGCCCATAATTAATGAAGCTCCCGTGACGCTTGTATTCATTCTTTGTGCAAATGTAGACATTACCCATTCACGAAGCACTGCCAATACTGATCGAAGAAGCCTTAACCTGAGGCTAGGTGACGGTAAAATAGCTCCACTTGAGAGCAATTGATCATATGTGTTTAAAACAGGCTCAGTGGAACCCTTGCAAGCAGCAAGAAGAGCCCTTGCGACATCTTCATCCCCGACAGGTTCAACTCTTGAATTCAGTCTCTCCTGTACAAAAAGAGTACAATCACAAAAAGGGAGCAAAACAAGATCAATTCCATCAACCCTCCTCTCCATTCCTTCCTAAAAGGGTCCAAATATAGGTGGTTTTGTAAAGATGTAAAACATCAAAGGTATATATGACTAAATCCAAGCTGTTCAAGTAATAAGTAAACTAACCAATGCAGCCTTCTCAAGGTGGATACAGAGAGTGTCCAAAGGTAAAACAGCTCCATCTCCAGGGTATATGTGAGAACCAACTCTCTTCAGCACCGAACAAGCTTCAGCGATTCCACCACGTGATACAGCTTGATCAATTAATCTGGCCCAGGTTTCTCTTACAATGCTGCTATCAGGATCGCCGGAATAGTTTGCGAAGTACAGCATCTCTAGACAAACCTGTGAAACAGACAGGTTAATTGCCCAAAGCAATCAATTTAGGGTTGGTTGTAAAACCAACATCTCTGATTCTCTATTCATCTAATGAGAAAATGAATTTGCACACAAACAAGTTTGCATAGGAGGTGCCGAGAAAGTGTAACCACTCTAAAGCAATTCCAAGATTCATATGACACAAGCATTTTGATAATTCATCAAATTACTCCTCTACAGTCAATCAAATTTCAGTTGGCTGAATGGTTTGGTTCTTCGGACTGGCTTAAAAGCTAGTGGAATGAAGTCTTACCAATTCAGAAAACTACATTCAATAAAGCTGCTTAGGCAATTTCCTGATTATTCATTAACAGTCAACGGCCATGGGTTATTAATTCATGAGGATTTGAGAAATTAACTTTATGCGCCCTCCTTTTCTTCCCACTCATGCTTGCAAGGAGAGAGATCATTTGCCAAATTTGGCTCTGCCCTCTTGAGCTAAAACTTTACAGGGCCAATCCAATCC